>JARHVA010011088.1:0-45000 GCA_037957365.1 Torreya grandis
ACATCTTACATGCTTTAGTAAACTCTTTTGACCTTCAATTCCATCATTTATATGCATAGGTGTCTTGTAACTCTTCATTTTCCACACTTAGTATGGTCCAAGTAGCCTAAATCTCAATTTTTTCTTCTTAAAATCATATAAAATATATTAATGGTATTATAATATGTTATTTTTTCTAGAACAGACCATTTTTATTTTTGTACCACCTCCTAAGAACTCGCTTTACTCATTAAGCCTTCACTGGGCCTAGTTTCCTTATAGCCTTTTTTTACTATAAACATACTTGTGTGGGATTTTTATAGATTATATCTAAAAAATAATAAAATATTATAGTACCATATATGTAATTTCATATCCACATCAAATTCAATATTCATACTCTTAGTGGAAACCCATTTTCTTCCTTTCTCTCTCTTGAATTATGCTTCAATTAGGCCTCCTTACTTTGGACCCTATTTTCTTATTCCAGACTTCTTCTACACATGTGAAATAATAAAAAATAAATTTATTCAATTTAATTATAAATACACAAACCTCCATGTTAATTTTGGGGTCTTGAGACCCTATGGAAGTATGCAAACCAAGCAATGGCCTTACCACCTAGTCTCATTTTGAGCCTGTCTAAGATTGCCTTAAAAAATGGGCCTAGTTTGATCACCTACATAATATCTTATGATTTTTTTGGAATTTAAAACCTAAAAATGTCCCAAATGACCTCATACCATTATTGGGAAGCTTTCCCCTTCTCAGAACACTTAGAAAACACTAAAAACATGTAAAAAGATAGTATTTGTACCAATCCATACCAGTGACGTCAACATGAAAGTTCATGGGGGTAATAAAATTTGATTCCTAAAAATCATAAAATAGGTTTAAAGATTAAAAAAATTCATTAAATGTGATTTTGAGATCTTTTTCTCATGACTGATCACTATATGGTTTAAGAGAGGGTTTAGACCTTTTTGAGGTCTTAATGATTGTTTTTAAAGAAAAGATCATTAAATAAAATCCTTCCACTTATAAAAAATTATTATTATACACCTTAAACTATTATAAAAGGATAATACTCCCATTAAAAGTGTGATTAATGGTATGAACATTTGAAGTTACTTTTCGGTGGCTTGCTTAGTGTTTCTCAAACCCAAAGAGGTCTACATTGAGTTATGTGTCTAAAAATTCCTTCTCAATATTGTGATAGGATTAAAAAAATCATAAAAATCAATATCTATTATTATAAATTCAATTCAAGTTTTCATTATCTCTCTATATGCTCAGGGTACATTGGTCAAGGTGTTGGGGTTTAAGGGTTATCATCTTCTTGCTAGCCCTCATGGTCACTTAGATTAAACATTTAGAATTGTTTTTTTACTAAAAAAAGGGGGTAAAAATTTATTAAAAGAGCTTGAAAATGGGAGAGTTACAAACCCATGTCCTGCTCAAGAAGTTGAGCCAGGGTAAGGGATAAACTAATTGAAATCATCCTATGATCATGAATACATCAGTTCAGCCCATTCTCTGAAGCCCATTTTGCTAAACCATCAACAACTCCATTCCACTCACAGGGAAAATGAATAAAGGAAATCAACACAAAAGACATAATAATCTGACGAATCTACTTAATCACCATAGCCAGCTGCCAATCAACATTATCAAGATTACAATTATTTAGAAAATTAATAATCACTTGTGAGTTAAACTCACAAATGATACTAAGACAGCCCTGCTGGCAACAAATTTGAACCACCTCTAGGAACACCACAGCCTCCATCAAATTGTTGGTATGGTGGCCCTTGTAAATGGAAAACAAGAAACAAATCACACTAATACTATCTCTACCAAGATCACCTATCCCAGCATCACTGAGATATCCTTTAGAGGATCCATCGACATTGACCTCAATACACCCCTCCACAGGAGGTGTCCAGCGCCCCAAACGGCTGATCGGACTCACCCGCTGCCTGGACCTATACGTGGGATGCATATGAGGAAGATGGGGAACTGCAGAGGGCATAATAGGGGAGAGTTGATTTAAAATCATGGCCTTAGTTGGGTCCATTTCTGCAACATTGTCACATTTGGCCTGGAGAGTTTCCTGAAGTACATTAAGGACTTTCATCCACAACTCCTTCAGACCAAGATAGCACTCTTGAAAAATCCTTCTATTTCTCTCTATCCAGATATTCTAGAGAATAAAGGTAGGTCCAATAGCCCACGTAGTCTATAGTATAGATGCCTTAGTAGGTGGTCGACCCAGGCACTACCAAAATTTTGCCAAGGAGGAAACATGCCAACAGGGGCAACCCCATGCTTCCCACCACAAATGCCACAACCTCCAGGAAAAAGAGCACTTGAAGAAGAGGTGTGCCCCATTCTCCTCATTGCTATGACAAAGTAAACAAATAGACGGACCATGAAAACCTCTCCTGCAAAGATTATCCCATGTCAAACAGCGGTTGTAGGTGAGAGCCCAGAGAAAGAAGTTGCATTTCAGCCAAGATGCAGAGTTCCAAATTTTATTTCCCCATAAAAAATCCACTTCACCAAAATATTTCTTTGTGAGCTCTAGATAGCTGGAAGATACAGAGTACTATCCATTGGAGTTGCCTCCACAAGCAAGGATATCACTCTCCCTCAATGAGATGCATCCTCTAACATCAAGGATCTAAGATAACTCTTGCCTATTCTCCACAGTCCCTCCCAGTGGCCAATCAGACACTTTCTTCCATTTATAAGCAATAGTAGTTCCCAGATTATAAGCTTCTTTATAATGCTCAACTATGTTTCAACCAATAGTAATAAAAGAATCACATAGGGGCTGCAAATGGGAATGAGAGGAAAGGAGGGGAGGAGCCCCGTTCCATGAATCTTCACAAAAAAGTTCCTCAGAACCACTATTGCAGATCCAAAAAAGGCTAGACTGCACCAAATGAGCTTCAAGTTTGAGGGTGTTCCACACCATAGATCCTCTTTCCTCAATAGGCAGCTTAGGAATCTCAGACGGATTGACCCCTGGGAAATACTTTGAAGACAAGATACGAGCCCAGAGGTGGGATTGGTTGGTGCACCAATGCCAATACAGTTTAGCAGTGAGAGCTTGACTAGATAGAATAGCAGACCTCAACCCAAGCCCTCCATCCTTCTTTGGTCTGCAAACTGTGTTCCAATTAACAAGACTCCATTTTGAACTCCTTATATTTCCACTCCAAAGAAATTGCCGAGAAAGAGCATCATATTCTTTGAGAAAATACATCGGAGCTGCCTAAACCATACTGCGATATATGGGCAATGCTTGAATCACAGATTGCAAAAGGGTCACCCTCCCTACAGTCGTGAGCCAATAGTGGGTCCAATGATTAACTCTCTACCTCAAATTATCTAGAAAATTCTACCAAAAAAGCCTGGGCTACCTCCCCAACACTATGGGAATCCCCAAGTAAGTCACCGGGAGTGGCTGCATCTAAAATCTAAGGGTAGTGGAAATCCTTTGTTGGATAGCATCAGGAGTATTAAAGAAAAAAATGGAAGATTTGAACTCATTGATTTTCTATCCAGAAGTTGTTAAGTAGGTATCCAAGGTACTCTGAAAAGCTTGCGCTTCCCTAATTTGGGCTTTCCCAGCCAAGATGGTGTCATCCACAAATTGGAGATGAGTCAGCTTAGCTATCCCATTTCCCCACTACCACCCCTAAATAAAGTTTTGAGAAGCCCAAAAATTAATAAGATGGCTCAGCCCCTTAGTAAGAATAATGAACAAGTATGTGGATATCGGATCACCTTGGCGAAGCCCTCTAGAGGCACCAAAAAGCTTAGAAGGCACCTCATTAATGAGGACTGAGTAAGAGGGCATAGTAACACAACTTAATACCCAGTGTACCCAGTCCTGACAAAAGCCAAATGCTAGAAGGATTTTCCTTATAAATCTCCAATCGGCCCTATCATAAGCCTTAGCCAAGTTAAGCTTTATAAACATATCCCTCTCCTGAGAATTGTACATAGAGTGGATGACTTCCGAAGCAATCACCACTCCATCCAGAATTTACTTTCCCACCACAAAGTCCCCTGGTTCCTCTGATATGACCATGGGGAGCCAAACTTTGAGCCGCTCTACAATGAGCTTGGTGATAATTTTGTAAACCATGTTACAGAGTGTAATGGGCCTAAAATGATCCATCTGATTAGCCTGTTCCTTTTTCGGGATCAAAACTAGGAAGGTTGCATTAAGCGCTTTGAGCATTTATTTGTTGATGTAAGACTCCTACATTACTTCCACTAAGTTCTGATTGATAATACCCAAGAATTCCTAAAAAAATTTAGCTAGAAAACCATCTGGGCCTGGTGCTTTACCTCTGCGCATACTAAACACAACTTTTTCTACTTTTGACTTATCAATCAGTTTCAAAAGCACTTCATTCATCTCTGGTGTGATGAGGGGGGGTATGCAGGACAAGACTGCATTTTCCTCTGGTTTAGCAGTAGGTGGAATGCTAGAAAAGAGCTCAAAATAATGTCGAATCGCTTCCTCAGATATGGTAGAAGAGGAAGTTACGCAAGTTCCATCCAAGGTAACAAAAGAAGATAGATAGTTCCTATTGTGTCACGCCTAGAATGACTTATGAAAGAATGTTGTATTCTTGTCACCCTCTTGGAGCCAGTTAATATGGGCCTTCTGTTTCCAAAATATTTCTTCCCATAGTTCCCACTCAGTAAGGTCATTCAAAGCCAAAAATTTTGCCTTGCGAAGATCTTCTGTCAAACCAAAGTCAAGAATCTGTCTGGTAATAATGTCCAGCCTCTCTTGTGCCCTTTTCTTCATTACATGGAGATTGCCAAAATTATTTTTGTTCCAGTCTTGCAGCTTTCACTTCACATACTGAAGCTTCTTAGCAAAAGAGAACATGGTCATGCCATAAGCGGACCCTCCCTACCTCCACCAGTGAGTCATAAGGCTATGGAGAGAAGAATCTTGAAGCCACATTAGCTAAAACTTAAAGGGAGGTTTCTTGGGCCCGATAATATAACTGGATGTGAGCTTAATGGGCCAATGATCAGATCCCTTCCAATATAGAATTTTGGAAGCCAGAGAGAAAGCACTAGATAGCCAAAAACAAGAAACTAAGAATCTATCTAAGCACTTAGAAATAACATCCTTACCTGATCTTTTGTTGTTCCAGGTGAAGAGGCCATTAATGGGTTTAACATCTGCTAGGCACAGTCGATCAATATTATGTCTAAGAAGCTCAGACGAGGGGTCTAGACATGTAATCCTGCCCCTTTTCTCCTCCAAGCTAAGAACAACATTAAAATCTCCATCCAAGATCCAAGGCAAGTAAGAAAAATATCTCCACACATGCTGTAAATGTTCCCAAAGCTTGAGCTATCTAGAGATATCTCCAGGTGCATAAACATTGGTGACCAGGAGCAGCTCCCTAGTCTCTGACAAGGATGCAATCATGGAGATCACTGATAGACTAGCCACCCACTGGAGTGGCATGACCTTCCCCAAATCCCAATAGATTGCCAAACCCCCAGCACTACCTAAAGCACCCACACACTGGCATTGTCCACAGACCCAAAATTTTGACATACAGCTGAACATAGCATCAACAGAGAGATTGGTCTCCTGAATACAAAGGATATCCAGAGAGTGCTCTACAACCAACTTCTACATAGCTCTTTGTTTGGGGGTACTATGCAGTCCCCTTACATTCCATGACAACACTATCATTGGGTGGTGTGGGTGAACTGTTCATCTAGGGTCTTAACCACCCATAACTCAACCAGTAAATCCCCTATGCATTTGATCTTCTCATGGTCCTTCTTGTGTCCCACTCTAGAAGGTGTGGTGAAGGAGACTTTCTTGAATGGTCTCTACATTAAACCCAGCACTGACATCAATCCCTTATCTTTCCAAGAGACATCCATGTCTTTCACTAAGTCTGCCCAACTGATATCCTTGTCTTGCTGAGCTGGAAGAACTACCAATGCCCCTTCTTCTGGAGTAGTCTCAATCTCCCAGTTCAACTAGATCACCATGTCTTGGGACTCATCGGGGAGAGAGCACTTCTCTTCACCCTCTGAAGGTCCTCCCAACTCATCAGGTTGAATGCCATCCTCAATGGCCATGTTATCCAAGGTTTCAAAATGGTTGAAACCCATCTCCAGAGGCCGATCCTGATTCTTGCGCTTCTGCCCCCATCCCTTCACATGGCGTCGGACTTGGGTGAAGCCTTCATTGTCAAGGCCATTAAGTTTAGGTGGGCCATGAGTCGCATTAACCAAATTTGATTCGGGTTTTCCTTTTGATCCATTTCTAGGTATGTGATTTGATGAGTCCATTTGGGCCGAAAGACCTGTATCTTTACCTCCATTGGGATCCATTCCATTGACTCTCGCAGCCTAAGGGCATTGAAAATGCAAGTGGCCGTAAACATGACAAATTCTAAAGCAAAAATGGATGGCTTCATAATAAATTTGTTGGACTGAAGATGAAACCCCCAAGCAAATTTCCATAGAGTCAGGTAAAGGATTATTTAAATCCATCTCAACACAAATTCGGGCATAGGAGATGAGCTTTTTGTCCAACGATTGATTGGCTATGGCAATTGGTGAAAAAATTTAGTGTTGTTACCACCTATAGTTGTATGTATATTTTTTTCATTTTTCTTCCTCAATATCCTCCCATGATTTATGTAAACTTATTTTTCTCTTAGATACCAATAGGATCTCTTAGTTTCATGACTATCTCTTGCCAATGGACTGGGCAAGGTATGAGATAGAATAATGGATATGTGCACTATTGATATGAACTTGAAGAGAATATTAAAAATTAAATACACTCATTACCCCCATATAAATAAAATTTAAAATCTTTATCATGCCTATAGATTCCCCAAAATGTCATTTTCCTTCATGGCTATACTGGCTCTACTTGTAAGTAGTGATGCATGCTTCATGAGGTTTATGACAGAATTTGGCTTTTTCATTGTTTTGTTTGGGTCTAAAAGTAGAAATGAGACATTAATATTATTATGGGAAAATTTTAAAATTATTATTATCCTTCCAAATATATTCATATACCATAAACAACCCATCAAAATGTTATACCTTTAAAACTTCTTTCTATCGCACACTTTGCCAATATTGGTTATAGGTGTTATTTCTTAATAGTGGAGACATTAGTAGGTGATTAAGGTGCCTTTGAGGGTTGATTTAAAATTACCTAATTCTTATTTAAGTATAAATACCAATCTCATACCAATAGATTCATATCTGCCTCTCAAACATTGATTTTGCTTCTTTCATCTCCTTGATGGGTTGTAGGTGTGCATGTGTTTTGGCTAAGTCCCTCTTATTTCTGGCATAAAATACTTGCTCCCTACCTATCTTTGAAACTTAATACTCATTCATAACCCTCATTAATTATTAGAGTATTGTGACACTCCTTATTCACTCTTCTATAGCTCCTCAACTCAATCTTTCATTCTCACAAACCATCTTTTATCTTATACACATAAGCCTGAGTGTGTGGTTGTAATTACATATGTTGAAGGAGAGGTCATAATTTCTACTTATAGGTTTTTTGGATTTAATTCTCATTTTTTACCATATATATCAATCTAGTTTTTGACATGTAGGAAAGCATCTAACCATGATGAGTTCAATGCTTTCCAAGATTGACTAACCCCCAAGCTCTGTTCAGTATTGTATGCTTTTAGATGAACCTATAGGCCTTTCATGAGTGCTTATAATTTAATAATTCAAGAAATTACTAGGATTTATAATGCACTAAGTTAAACCTCCTAATTACCTTATCTCTATTAGTACATTATTTATACCTTTTTCCTTTGAATAAGTTTAGACTTATCAACTAGTAGGCCCATGAGTAAAGAGTTGTATGTAGTTGGTGTCTTTGCTTGTAAATAGATATTCAGTATGGATGAAATAAATGTGGAATAAATTATATTTCTAACTCTAGGAACTCATTCTAAAATTTTCCCTATCCTCTCGATAAGGTCTCACCCTTCTCTAACTCCATTCTCTTTTTTTATATGCACACTCATTATGTGATTGCTTTAAGCTTGACAAACCTAGATAGGTCTACCATTTTGACTCAAATTCATAAAAAATTAAATTTTTATAGGAATTATCATTAATTATAAAAAATATCCATAATATTACACCTTTTAATAAATCTTAGCTCCTGTATTATTGAGGATATTTTTGCATCTTGAAGGACAAGCTTGCTAGTAGATGACTATAGGTGCTATCAAGTTGAACTTTGCATACTCAATTTATTCTTGGATTTATCACTTACATCACTTTAAATTAGATCTGATGGGGGATATATCACAAGTTTCAAATATTTAACATACCTTCTCATAACACTTAGCATCATGTACACTTAAAGTGATTCATGTTCACCTTATATTTTACTTGTAGGTTAACCTTCTACCTTTAGATTCTATCACTTGGAAACTAATATTTTAATTTTATTACATGGTATTGTAACAAAATAAGAGTGTATCTAATATTTTTTTTTTCTTCCATATGTAGTTCGTACAAGGGATGTAGATGCTTGTTTGGATATGTATTTATTTCTTTGATCACCATTGGCTTTCTAAGTGGCCTGGTATCTCCTAAGTGTTTTTTGATGAGTCATGCATTATGTTTATCCAACTTAGGTTAAATAATATGCATGATATTCCTTTGAGTTGGTTTAATTTTGATCTTGGTCCAAATGGGGACATATAGGCCTGAGGCCTATAGGTCACTATTGGACAATTTAGGGTTATAAAGCCAACTCTTGGGTGTCTAAGCCTATCAAGTATATAAAGAAAATTCATACCTGTTATACATTTATAAATGGTCTACAAAGGTTCATGACCATGTTTATCATCACTTTAAACTCAACTTAAACATACGTATAAACTATATACACAGTCTTCTTATATATAAGCCTTGTGAGTTATGAATTAGAGAATTCTAGTCAACTAGTACCATTTGGTGAAGGTAGTGAGGTAGTCAAAATTATGTAATGCATGGAGAAGTGTATAAAGTCTCTTTTCATGACTCTGAGAATCCTCAAACTACTCTTACAATTTGTATAACATGTATACAAAGGAAATAACAAGATATCATTGTAAAAGTGTGCATTTGGACTCTTTTTATTCACTTTTCTCATGCTTCAATAGTTAAATATGATCTTAGAACTTAAACCATGATGGATCACTAGTATTTGAATCAATTTATCATTAAAACCTCTAGTATATTTGTTCAAACATTGAAAATGTCTCAAAAAGCAAGTGCACAAGATGAATATAGACAAGAACACATTTTTAGACCAAACACATGAAATCCATGAAAGTAAGGTAATTTCATGATCTATGAATAATTATAGTCATCTAAGAATAATCAACATCAATAGGAAATAGGAACTTGCATCAAGCTTATAGAAATAACCTATACACGAAGACATTATACATCCAAGTCAAGACAACTCATAGAGATGATTTGGCTGATGAAACCACCATGAAATGAATCTCAAAGAAATATGAAAACCACCCTTTAAATAATTCTTCTCCATTGATTTTTGAGATGTATATAAAAGGACAATAACATACCCCTATTTGATACATAATCCAAAGTGACCTATTGTCACTCTTAGTGATTGTTCATAAATAAGAGGCCAACATTATGTAAAAAAAAATAAACTTATTTAAATCTTGATTATACCACTAACAATTTACAAATTTTAAGATCCTAAATCTCTCTCTCTCTCTCTCTCTCTCTCTCTCTCTCTCTCTCTCTCTCTCTCTCTCTCTCTCTCTCTCTCTCTCTCTCTCTCTCTCTCTCTCTCTCTCTCTCTCTCTCTCTCTCTCTCTCTCCTAGCCATACCATTCAATGTTAATTTTCCTTTTTGAGCTTGTGAAGGTAGTGATGGAGGAGAAAAATTATTTGGAGTGTCAGTTCAAACTTAAATTTGGTCAAAATCTATAAAATTATCTAAGGTAACCCAATAGACACTTATAAACCATTTGTAACTAAAAAATTGATCTTGCAAGGTTATACAAGTGCTTGAAAAGCATCCTTTTACCAAGATTAGGAGCTGAAATGTAGATTATTCAAGACCCTGACTGTTCTTGAACCTTCTATGAGATATTTGTGACTCTAGGGGAATTTTTAATCTTATTAAAATGTTTTCTCCTTGAGGTGGCATATCCAACTCTTTTTTATGGGCCAAAAGGTGGCAAAAATGTAATTTTTTGCATATAAGATCCAAAAATAAGTTAGAGCATGATAATATGATAAAAATTACATCTAAAAAACCTTTTTAAATTAATTTAAAACATACTAGACCTCTGACTAAGTTTGACTACATAAAACCTTGTACTTGACCATAGGACTAAACAAGTGAACCTAAGACTAGAACTTGGAAAAGGATAGGGAAGGGAAAACATGACCATATCAAACTCTTTAGCAGCATTATAGACCATGAAAAATCCATATTATATCCCTATGAAAGTTTTAATTTAAAAGGGTTGACCTATTTTGACTTGAGGTAAAAATTTAGTCAATAGTCTCCTCTATGAATATGGAAATGTTGAATTTATAGATCTATAACTTTATTGTATGCTTTAAAAAAGGTTAACGACTATGTTCTTAGTTTCTATTATTTTAATTGATGTCCACCATCTTATAATTTTTTTATTCTTTTACTTTTCCCTAATTTTGCATAATGTCATAATAATAGAGAATATGTGTAACATTATTGGTTTGTCACCTTATGAGAGTTGTAATTATATATATTTCACTCTAAAATTTGGACTCTACATGGTTATGGTATTTAATGAGGTTTCCCAACCCAATGAGATAAAATACTTCACCTCCTCTCCCTAGATAATCAAATGCAACTACATGCTTCACTATGACATTATTTGGGTGCAAGTGTGTTAAAAAAATATAAGCAAGGATAGAATTAGATTAATGTGCATGTTCCTTTGAGAAATGTGTTAAACTCATGATAAGAATTAATATATTCTCATGAAAAACTTTGCTTGTAGAATATATGGATGATAAGATTCAATGATGAAATGGATTAGGATACATTTTTATATATAAGCTTTATAACACATACATACATAAGGTGATCATAGAAAATAGTGAAAACCATCAATAAATCCCAATAAATTATCATAAGGCATAAAGGACCCCAAATACATAATGACCACAATAATGGGACCCATAAATATGGTTATAACAAAACCCTAAAACATTGTTTTAGACTTTTTGGGAGTATTTAGGATCATATCAAGATAAATAAATAGTTGATGTGTAGGTTTTTATGAATTTTAGATATAATGGTGGTATCTTCATTGATAAAAATTTAACTTAAATTATTTTTTAAAGAAAACCAAAGTTAATGGAAGATAGTACAAGTCCCAACACAAAGGTAAAGTGTACCAAAAAATATCAAAATTCACATACATGAACCAAGTGCATTAAAACATGAAAAATACATAGTGACAACATGGATTGTAACAAAATTAAGTGTCTACATGATTCCCCACTTTAATATACTTGTGGGTAATGCATGTGTGTAAAATAAAAATGAAAAATGAAAAAGTGATATGTGTATACTACTTGAGGGATTAGAGATGAACATTAATTTTTTGGGTTAGGTGCACTTATGCTCATTCATCAACAATTAAAATGTACCTACAATCAAATAAGAGTGCAAAAATTTGGAAAATGTCCTAGTAAATTTATTTTTAAAATTAAAAAAAAAAATTGTATTAAAAATACAAAAAGGAACAAATACATTACTGGTTGAAAAACATTGTCATTGCTCTCGTAACTCTATATCTTAAAGTTTGTAAATAAAAATATAACTCAATGGAAAACTCTATTTATTTATTATATAATTATATATAGTATTTTATATCCATTGGTATCACTATATATGGGAGAAACAACTCCAATTCTAGATAAATAAGTAGACATATCTAGTCTCATTGTATAATAGTAGGAGCATATCTAGGTAGATGGTAATATGATGGTTTTTATATATTCCTCCATTTTGATTTATTGGATGGACATATGCTTAAAAGTAAATCATCTCAAAATAAAGAGTCATGTACACTATGTGCAATTGTAGATAAAAGTGTAAACATTTAAATTCATGAAAGCTCATATACAACATAGGCATGTATAATAAAATAGAAACATATAATCATGTAAGATAAATAATGTAATATATAAACCCATATTAAGACACTAACATGTAACCATGTAATCTAAGGGTTTCCATCAGAGAATGGAGAGACAAATGATATTCCCCAAAAATATCTTAAAAAAGGAGACAAGTGGTATGGCCCACTACAACCATGGAAGGCTGTCATCATGTAGGGATCAATAGGAGTACATGACCAATGTGAAGGTGAACATAAGAATTTATGACACATGTGAGAGTGAAATAGTAGGATGAAGTGAAAATTATATGCCTCAATAACATCTCTAAAGGAGGGATAAGTGGTTTTCTCCAATATGGACAAGCCAAGGTAATTAATATATTAAGCATAATAATCATTGCATAAATATATGCATATAGGATATGGGGCATAAAATCCTTATAGATAATTTATTAATGTACAATCAATATGATCATCAATGCAATAGGATATATATAAATAATATATAATCAATTAAGCTCTTGGAGAAAATGTAGAAGTACAATTACTCCAATGGCAATAAGTGATGTGAGTAAGATGGCCCTTGATGTCTATATGTTATGTGGGTATGATGCATTGAATGTAAATGTATAGATATCTCAGGTATAGGATTGATAAACCTTGGTATCAAGTAGATATGTAGGAGAGGTAACATGGTTCCCTTGTGTATGTAATGTATATGAAATATGCTCAATGAGGGACAATAGATATGCCCCGAGGTAACAATCTGCCCTTATAAGAGCCACATATATCAATGGATTACATAAATTATAGTATTAGTATGCCATAAAATATGCATGGTATAAATAATGGAAATTTAGGAAATAAGCATAGTATACCACAAGTAGTACAATTCATATTATGGATCATGACACTAAGAATATGATATCACATGCTTTCATACACAATCATGTCACTACACATATAATAAATGTAGTCATTGAGCAATAAATGTGACCAAAACATAATTAATGACATAACATGAAGACTATATGATCCTATATAGACAAAATTGGGTATAACATGACAAACACTATACATAAGTACAAGCACATAGATGCAGGCAATCAAATAATCATAGGAAACATAAGAGAATAAGAAATATATTCATGTAATGCAATATGTAAGATGTAATTTAAAATAAGATATGTATAAATACCAATATAAAACACTATATGATAAATGAAAAGTTAGAAAATAGAACTTAAGAACCAATAAAAATATGCACCAATATAGGCACACGTCCAATGTAATATGTATCCCATGTGGGGGCATAATGAACCACAATCCATCTACAAATACATGATCATATGTAACTTATGTAGCTTGAATCCATCTCACAAGATATAATGATAAGCACGTGTGTGATAATTTATATGTAAACCTATAGAATAGGTAGATAAACATGATACATATCAATGTCACTATATGCTTGATAAAGATAAATGAAAATATATTTGTTTATTTTTATGTTTTTTCATATTTTTTGTTTACATTTTTATGATTTTATAGGAGAATCGTACAACCTATGTGGAAAATATATGTCCAATATGAGCATTAAAATATGTCTCAACTATATACAAGATATATTCAAATGTGAGTATCTAAGTTGCATGCCACCTATAGATATATGATGTGTATCATGGAAATGTGGGAAAAGATATGTATCATATGGGTCATGGTGAATATAGGATATTAGAATATGTGGTGACCAAACCAATAATTTGAAAATATAGGTTGATTGGGCATGTGAATAGTGAAATCAAGGAAAAAATAGTAAATTCATAAGAAAAAGAATCAAAAGGCAATAGTCAAAGCATAGTGGCTAATGAAAAATCATGAAAAGTCATCAAATCAAAGAAAAATGACCAGTCAAGAAAGTAGAAGTCAAATCAATGTGAAATACAAAATAAAATTCCACCACCATGTTCCTAGATTCAAATATGAATCGATGAACATATGCATATATTAGGGGTCCCATAAAATCTGAAAGAATCATTAAAAGTTGTATGTTTAAAAACACGTCTTGTTATGATCATGAAGTGAATATAGTGACCCAATGTTAACAACATTAGTGAATTTGATGCAATGATATATACTATTAAGTCAAAAAAGTATATGAAAACTTATATTTGTAATGGTTGTTATTTTATCCTTATAGACATTTTATTCTAATCTTGATACATTTGTTTCTTATGTATGAATTATATCTTGTATGAAAATTTATATTTATATATCCAATGGCTATTGATAAATTGTTTGTACTTCTTATGATATTTTTATGATTGATCATTGTTACTAACAAAATATACAAGATTATTCATTTGAGGCACATGGTCCTTGAGATTCATATTTTATATAATTTTTTTCTCTTCTCGTGCATGTCATGTTTTGGAGTTGACAATGTGAGTATAGATAGATTTATATTTTTTAATAGTTTTATTAGTTCCATGATTCACTATATAAGGTATATATTCTAGCCTATAATATTTATTTCATCCAAAACCTTGATTAAATTTAAGAACCTTTGGAATAATAGGTTCTTTAACACTTTGTTGAAAGTTACCTAAACCATGACACTTGTAATTCATTAATTGTACACATGTGAGCCAAATTCATATTTTTGGATGATGCTTGAATAAAATTAAGAATTTTGTTTAACTTAAAAATGATTTTTTAGTTACTTATTAGAGGCTCATTTTCTTTATCATTGTCAGATGGTGTATCATAAATATTTTTTAAGATCTATTTTTTCCAACTCATAATTTTTTGACAAATTTTATAATTTTTAAATTTTCTAATTACATATTTTATGATAAATTATTTTCTAAATTTTTAATATAATGTAAATAAATTTTTTAAATTAACAAAATATAAGTGCTACTAGTAAATTCTATTATCTTCCATAGAATTAGCCTACTATGCATATATTACATATTTTTTTATCTGAAAATATTTGCTTAGAACTAGATACTTGTAAAAAAATCACATTACTCATAAGATAATTTATAGTATTATGCTCAAATGATGGAATAGGTGTACCATAATTATATGGGTGAAATATATTTGGCCAATATTAAAGGCATGAATGCCATTTTTATATTCCCTTAGATCGATATAACTAAAATTAAGATTTGATAAATTTTCATCCAAGCTATTAGACATATAATCATATTATTCATTATCATCCTGAGTGTTACTAAAATCACCAAATTAAAATATGTATAATTGATCCATTGGAACAAGTCATCTATGTGTCATGACACATGTTGTCATTTATCTAACTACAGGACAATTATTTTAGTGGGTTCTACTAGATTTCAAATATGGAAAGGAACATCATTTATAGAATAGACATCTATGACCCCATCATGAATTTTTTTTAAGAATTTATGAAAAGTATATTAGATCACATTTATATCATGAATCCTTGGCCTACCAAAAAATATATTTTAGCTCACATATTTAGATATCACATGACAATCTATAACTATAGTTTGACGTCCAGCAATTATGTACATTTGATTTTTTCCTAAAGGCTTTCTTAATTGATTATGAAATGCTTCTCTGATCATTTTCGAGTGTTTAGGGGATTGAATTCCATGTCCAAGTGCATTAAGAAAAGATTCACTACAAATAGTCAATCCCAAACCATTATCTATCAATACTCATTTGACTCCTTTATTATGAATTTCAGTTTGAATGTACAAGGGTAAATGTTAGTTTATGATTGCTTTGGGAGGTATGTATTGGGTCATTTACGATCCAAATATTATTTTGTTTAATTTATTAGTTTTTAAGTTATTTTTATTGTTTAGGTTAGTTATAAATCATTGGTTGGTTTTTACAACCAACCATTGTAAGACTATAGAATATTACAACAAACATGTAAATATTCAAGCTTCGATATTGAAAAAGAATTTGTGAAATTTCTCTTGTTTGTAAGGCCTTCAATGGTATCATAAATTGGATGAATCTATGTAGGAGTATTGAATGATAGTGATACAAAGCAGACCTATATGATGCTTCAATAATTTATTCTTGACCACTAAAAGGTTGATGTGAGATTGGCAAGTTGAAAGAATTGTTTACTGGTGGTGCCACTCAGACAAGACAAAGATTAACAATTTTTCATGTTTAACATTGATACAAGATCTTCTGCCAAACCTAGTGCTCCATCATTGAAGAGACAAGATAGTTTCTAATAGCATAGTTGAATACAAATATTATTGATAATAAACATAGGAATTTAGAAATATTTAGATTATATGCTAGATAAATATGAATTATGATTGTTTGTAGAAATACAAACTAAAATGATTTATATTTTTTTTAATAAGTGAATGAAGTGATGAAAACCTTATTTAAATCAAGATGGATTTTCCATTCAATTTTTTGTGTAGTATACATCCCTAGAGGAAAATAATGTAGGTGTTTTGAGAGTTAATTGATCCATATTTTTTCTTGAAATCGATCTCTAAATTTGTTCTTTTGATCTTTTGTGATTGTATAGATCAAAACTATCAAGTTCAACATGCTAGAGGACATTTATAAGAACTTAAAATTGGCAATAGCTTTTAATGTTGACCCCACTAAGTGAGAATCTAATGTAATCAATTTAATCCACCAAAAAAAGGCGTAAATAAAAAGGCATGTGCAATAATCCTTTTTACATTACATACAAAGTGAATAAGTTCAATTTTTTTTTAATTTTTAAAATATTATTCTTATTTTTTTATAAAATCAGCCAATGTCTAGTTATATCAAATATTCTCCCACAAGATTTCAATGTTCATTGTAGCTAAGTTGGTATCATAGATTTTACAAATACATATAACACGTGGAAGGTACAAGGTTCAATACCCTTTGGATATATATATTTTTGGTCAAATTTTCATTTCTTAAGCTTATTTAATTTTTTATAATGAACAAATGAAAGGATAGATTGTAAAGTAAGAATATTAAAAAATTTGAATAATAGATATAAGGGTATAAATGAAGATTTAAGGTGCGATTATTAAAAATTTATTATAAAGTCTCAGAATCATAATGTTATAAATGGAAGTTATTTTTTGGGTCAAGGCCAAACCTCAATAACATTCTCTCTTTTTCAACTTGATTGTGTTTTTGATAGGACCATGGCAAAAATTGTGAGCTTAATCTCAGAAAATGGATGTTTAACACTTAAATACTATAAGGAATGGAACATGAACATGGAAAATATGTTTGTTTTTAATGATTTTTGAAAAATAATAGAGAAAGATAATATGCCACTCACTGAAGCTATAATATTGCTTGAGTATCAGAAATGAGATAAGTGTGCCCTTTATTTATTAAAATTGTCATGTTCTACACATGACTATTCACATTTAATATGTTCAATCTAAAGCATTGAAAGCATGGAAAGTGTTAAAATACTTCTATGATAAATAAATTGCATACATGAAGATTGACCTTATGATGCAACTTTTAAACAATAAATTTGATGATGATGAAGATATATCTGAATATCTTTATTGAATGAAAATAATGAAATAAGATTATTATGCAACACGTGGAAAGATTAATGATAACAGACTCATTTCCATCACACTAAATGGTCTTAGTTCTTCATGTACCAAATTTTTCAAAATATTATAGATTAGTGATAACATAAATGGTGTAAAATTTGACTCTATTTTTGAGTTGTTAACCCAACATGAGTGACAATTTGAAAAGAATAAGACTAAGACTTGAAGAGTCTCACTATACAAAGGCTAGGTCACATCATCATCATCATCATGTACCGAGCTAATTTTAGAAGCATTCTCTAAAAAACTCTCTAAGATATTATCTAGGACACTCTCCACATCATTCTAGATATTATCCACAACATTCTCATCAGTACTCTATAGGATCTTAAAAATTTAAACATCACCATAGGCATTCTTCTCACTCTAGTTCTTATTCATCTTTTAGATCTCATCAACATAGGAAAGAGATTGAATGTTTATGGTTGTATTAGACATATTTCTTATGTTTGTCCTTCTCAATGACCTCACTCTACACATAAAAAGAGATTTAAATCCAATTATATGGATCATTCTCATGGTAGATATTATAGTTACTCAAATTATTTAGGTTATTTTGACAAAAAAATTTGATCAAGAGTCATCCTATATGGCTGAGGTATATGGTCTTGATGGACCTACTATCTTATTCTAAGTGATTGGTGATTCACTCATATTGCACTAATTACTAAGTGAAAAATGGCATTTATTAAAATAGCATTTTTAGCTTGTGTTATTGCTTTCTTCCAATTTTAGATTTATATATTTGATATTCATGAGCTAGAGTAGATAAGATGTTTTGATTAAGTTTATCTTATTGTAAAACTTCTCACCTCTTTCCTGATAGGGGAGAAAATATAGAATTGGTTTGTCTTTGAAACATCATCAATTAAAATACAAGTTGCTAGGGGTTAGTATCACCTTCAATGTTATGCAAAGGTCATCAACATTTATTGGACATTAGAGAGATATACCATACATAGTATAGCTTTGGTCACTTGGATGGGATTCTGGGTAGAGACTTATGTGGATCCATGTAGTTGGATAAGATTTGATCATGTTCTACTAAAGTATGGCACAATGATCACATGGGATGAGTAGGACTTGATCATGTTCATTAGATTTTTAAGGAACAAATAGTAAGGTAGTATTTTGTATGGAATGAAATTGGTTTTGGATAGTACCAATATGTACAATACACTATTTGTAGTTGATTTAGAGTTTATTTGATGACTCCATAGTCATTCCTCTAGCTATTTTATCTTCTATACCCCTTGGATAAAGGGGAGTGTTTTGGGTAATTTATGATCATTTTTTTTTTTTTACTTTATTAGTTTTGTATTTATTTATTTTGTTCGAATTAGTTACAATCTATTGGTTAATTTTTACAACCAACCATTGTAAGCTTATAAAATCTTACAATAAACATGCAAATATTCAAGCTTTGATATTAAAAACATTTTTTGTGAAATTTCTCCTATTTTAAAGGCCTTGAGTAAGTCATTTTCAAAATAGATTATGTTCTTGGTATTATTTTGAAATTTTTTAACAATAGTCTAAGCAAAGTAACTTGGTTTTATATCACATGGAAAAGTATTATCACATAAATACTCATATATTAATATTATACCTTTAAAAAAAATTAAGATAGATATTTTTACATGAGAATTCTTAAGTTGATCAATAATATCATCATCATTATCTTCTTAGACTCTAATGTGAGGAAGAGGGAGAGGAAGATTTGGATTATGATGAGGGGTATGTTGGTTGACTCACCTTGAGGCTAAAATTAAAATTAGACGACTATAATCCTTGTGTGGCCTATCCCTCAAAAGTTTTATAGTATACACCTTATGAGGGATCATTGTTCACAAAGTTTCGGGAAAAAAGGGGCCTACCCATGGACATGATTTTCCTATAGTTCATAAATCTAAACTTCTATATATAATGTGAGTTATCTACATTCCAAATGTGAAGATGGTCTAAGAACATAAAATCTAGCATTTCAAGTCTAGTTTTGAAAACACAATTTTTTTTAAAAAATGGTTAATTATAACTAGATAAAGCATCTAAAATTTGAAGAGGAACTCCAATGTTTTTTTAATAAAATAGAGTAAATAGATAGCTTTATGATGCACCATTTTTTGAGCAATGTTTAATATTGTTTGAAACACTTAAGTGAAAATTTAGATAAGATATTCTAGTTTTTGACTTATATTTTTTAATATTTTTTCAATGAATTATTTTTTTAAATAATTTTTTCAATTAAATAAATCCTAAAAATTGACAAAAATAATTGATAGTCACCCATGCGATGTGCCTAACTACCTCAAAAAAAAACAAAAATCAATTTTTTGGATTGTGTGTAGAATTATGCCTAGTTTGTGACCATGTTACATTTTTTACACTTGGATCAATGAAAGAAAAATTACATGAACATGTATAGGCATGCATGTTTGTGGCATGTAGTGGTCTTAAAAAGGTATAGTTAGAAATAAGCATATTTGAAAACCTTAAATTAGTCCAAAAATTATAAAAATCATATTTTTGGAAAAAAGAGAGCAACTTTGTCATGATGGTATTAAGTTTTTGAAATTTACCATTGAAATTCATAGTGTATTTGGTGATCTAATTACAATTTTATTTATTTTTATCAATACTCTTAGACTCAATTGTAGATTGATAGGTCTAAGAATTTGACTTGGAAATCCAATCCATTCCCAAGCCAAAAGGCTTGGTTTTTGAATTCAAATTCAAATAGCATGATTATGTTAACAACATCATTTAATTATTAATAACGTAACTATGTGATCACGTTAGTTAATAATGTTATTGTGTTAATAACATGATCATGTTATATATTCATAACACCCAAAAATCCAAATTTTCTCTTAAACGCAAATTTTATATATGTTCTTAAATTTTCTTGAGCTTTATAATAGTGGTGTTATTTCATGTGATATAGGAAAGGTACCTAACCTTGGATAGTGAATTAAGGTGTAATGGAATCACATTAGAATTCAAAAATTTTATGGGCATTTTAATATTTTAACTTGACTACTTATAATTACTTGATTTTAAGGTGTAACTCATTATACATTTTATGATATAATTGATTTTATCATGATATGTTATAAAATGTGTTTTTTAAACCTATGACCAAAACATAAATTTTGGAGTACCAATATATCTATGCATCTGAAGAAAATTAAAGCTATATCAAGCCCCTTCAACCTAATTGCATGACTATAAAATATGTTGTTATTGATTAGCTCCAATTTCATTAACTCGATTGAAGCAAATAAACATTATTTATTTATATGAAAGTTTTACATGTATAGAATTTGGTTTTGAGATTAATAAACTTGAAATCATAAGATAATGAATGCAAATGTTTATTAATTCAATTGTGGAGGTAATTAGGGTCAAAATGAGAAACATGAACCTATTTTAAATCATATATGATGTGATTTGGAGTGAAATTAATCCTAATTTCATGTCATATATAATTAACCAAATATTTGATTCATTTAATTGAGGAGGCATTTGAGGCCAATTTGAGGCCCTTCAAGAGCAAGATATGATTTGGGGTAAAATTAAGTTTGATTCTATCATGGATTAATCCAATAAGTTAATTTGTGTAATTAGGGTTGTGATTTAGGCAAAATTGAGCCCCTAAACAAAATTTATGGCTCAATTTATTGTATAATTTATGCAACATGTATGGCTTAACTAACCCTAATTTTATCAAAAATGAAAACATGAAGGTAATTTTCACAAATAGGTGAGAAAACAACTCAAATTTTCTTCAATTACCCTAGTAATTGACCCTATATCTGATATCTTAAACCCTAAATCATGTACCATTTAAATTAAACGCTAAACCTTGTACCATTTACTTTAAACCCTAATCCATAAGCCCTGAACCCAAAGCTTTTTTAATTATAGACCCTAAACCCTAAACCCTAAACCAATAAATTTATCCCCAATTAACATCCTTTATATAGTAAAAATTAGGTTCATAGGGATGAACTTGTTCAAAATCACATCACTCATTTCCATAATTGACTTAATTAGCTCAATTTGTGATGATGTGGGGGTTAATTGAGCCAAAAATCACATTATTTACACATAGATCTAGGTTCAATGTGCTCAAATTTTCCCCAATCACCTTTATAATTATACTTATAGACACTACAGACTATACCCTAAGCCCTAATCCCTAAATTTACTAATACCTAAACTCTAACCCATAAATATAAACTCTTTAAACCTTAAGCCAATCATCTTAGCTCTAATTAACACTATTTAGACTAATAATTAAATTTATATGGATCAATTTGGCCTAAATCATATAATTGATTTCCCCATTTGACTAATTCACTCAATCTCTTTGATTACATGGGGTATAATGACAACCCAAAAACACATTTTATAGTCATAAATAGGTCCAACTAATTCAAATTGTCCTCACTAATGTTTTAAATTGACCATGTATACCCTAAACCATATATACATTCAAACCCAAGACCTAAACCATAAACTCTAAACATTATGCCCTAAATTATAAACCATAAACATTCCCTATTTACCAATTAATCTAGTCCTAATTAACATATTTTGTAGTAATAATTAGGTTCACATGGCATAAATTGATTAAACATTATATACACCCTTAAACTTAAACCATATACCCTAATCCCTAAACCCTATCCACTAATTACTTAATACTTAATCCCTAATTCCTAATCTATATTAAGTATAACATGATCATAGTATTAAATAATGCAATTACATTATTCTTAATATAGATAAAAATCACTTTTCTACATCTGTGTTTAACATGAACTGAGTATTAAGAATAATGCAGTCACATTATTTCGTAACATGATAATGTTATTATTAATATAGATATATCTTGCTTTTTGACATATATTTGTAACCCAAATTGAGAATTCTATCCCATAAATATTCTTTGGTGTACTTTTAACCCCACCTTTGAAAATATATCAATTGTCCTTGATGGGTGACATATCATGTTCGATGAAGAAGAAGATGTTGAAGAATAAAAAATTGGAGGAATTAGAAGATTTGAGAGAAAAACACAAGATACAAATGCAAAAACTTCATGGTATACAAGGTACAAAACCTAATCTTTATGAATCAAATGACATAGATAATGATCCAATTAATTCTAGTAAAATAAACAATGATGACACTGATCATAATGAATTGAATATTGATGAAAATGACCATAATGAAATGAATAATAATGAAATTGACAATAATTATTTAGATAATGTTGGAATTTTACATTCAAAGTTTTATGTTTTTTATTTTGTTGATGATGAGCCTATGTATGGTGTTTCACCCCTCATGAATGAAGAAAATTTGATGGAAATAAATAATGATGAAATTAACAGTCAATAAAATTTCATGGAAACATATAATGAAGAAATAAATAAAGAAAATGGCATCCCACCTCTAAATAATGAAAGTAATAATGATTTTGAAACACACTCTCAAAAAATTCCACCATTAACAATACCTATAAGAATTATGCATAGAAAATACAAGCACTTAATTGAATTCATTGAAAATATTTTTAGACCAATGTATAAAAAAATGTTTGATCACCATTCAATAAGATTAGGCTCAACAAATTTGGGGTAGTTTCTTTAATAGTTTAGATTATGATAGTCAAAGATGTCAATTATTTATTTTATTGATAAAATTGATTAAGATAAAACCTATAATTTACACATTAGGACTAATTAAATATAATATGGATAATGAAAAGAATGAAATTGCGAAAAATATACATGATCCATATCATAATATAGGCCCAGAATCATACACCCAAGATTGTAATGTTGCCTGGTGTATACTTACAACTTGTGTAGTAAGTGGCCAAATAGGGTAAAAAATAATGTTTTCAAAAACAAGATGAACACTTAATATAAATGTAAAAATATTAATGAAAGTAATTGAAATTCTTAATGAACCTAATACCAATGATATTTGGGCATTCTTTGGTAGACATTCATGAAAGGACAATTCTATAGCCAATAATCGCAAAGAGTAACTTGCTCAATATTGGAAAGAAAATACAAGAGTTTTCCCTAATGTAAGAGATGTAGTGAAAAGAATATTTGGATCTTGTATCCATGAACTACATATGAAACATTTTTTAGATATTAATCAAACACAATTATACTCTATGTTTTTGGAAAAACAACCATAAATTTTTATTTGTTAAAGATATTTTGAGATGGACAAACCTTTTTATGTCAAAATAAATCACACATGCACCACTTGTTTTTTATTAGTTTAATAGGGAAAAGGGGTCCTAAACCCTATACAAAGTAGCCACCAGGGCAAGAAGGCCTCAAATGAGCCATAAATAGTACATTACCAGCACATAAACAATAGACAATAAATGAAGTAACACAAAAACATAAAAAAATAACCAAACCATTATAGACTATGAATAGTCCCATATTTACCCATAAACTTGACCATATCCTTGTAATCATCAAGGATTTCCACCCCCACATCCTTGACCTTGTCATCAAAGTCTTTAACATCAATAAACACCAAAGCCATGTGGTGAAGAGCCTTGGAAATAAATTCTACCATCACCTACCATTTATTTTGCATATTATCCATCTTAGATTTGAAATCCACAAGTTTATTAATAGTCATAACACATAAAAATTGGATTCCTTTCTTCTTCTTTCCATGATCTTCATCAGCATCTTCCTCTATCTCCTTTGAGCTATAATTATTTAGTTCATCAAAGTGACTTATTCCTTCCCCCTCATGAATAAATATAGTAGGTGTTTCATCTTCTCCCTCCCTCATGGTATCCTCAAAAAACTTAGAGTTATCAAAAATTTCAATGCCTTTGGGGTGAGTGGATGGGATTCTATAAATACAGATAGATGTATGAACTCTTGTACCACCAAGATCCTTAACACCACCCCTATGATCACTCCCCTCCTATTTGGGATCTGGGCCTAAATATTTGATGGTTTCTTCAACCCTACCAAAGTCCTCCTTTTTTTTTCTAGCCTTCTTAGACATGTTTCCCTCTTCCTCCCTAACCTTCCATTCCCTTTTACTTGGCATCCCCATATCCACCTCATTCCCCTGGTTAGGGGTTAAAATTTTTCAAATATATTTATTTAGAGATTTAAGCTTGGAATAAGAGGTTGGGGTCCTAATAAGAGTACTAAATTCTTCAATCCTGAGGCCCCCCTTTAGGTTTTTAGAGGAGTTTTTTGGAGTCCCAATGTATTTCCTATCTTTACCTTTGACACTAGGAGTTAGACTCAACATGTTATCCTCAAGAAAACAAAATTTAATAGGTTTCAGTGGGAATAAGGCCAAATGGAAGTGGTACAACCTTAGAATGAAGCCTTGGTTAATGGGAATAAGAGGGAAGTTATGAGTTTTTGCATGGGATTCCTTAGCCAATTTAATAGAGTTCTCTAGGGAGGACAATAGAAAGAAGGTAAAACTAATATCTATTCTTAAAATGATTGAGCAAGGAAAAGTGGTAATGATAAAATACCTTGAATCTACCCTCAAGCATGAAGTATTTCATAATCATGAGGTATATTTTCCCCCACAGCTTTGACATCTTCTCCCTTTCAAAAGCCCCATGAAGTTTCAAAGAAAATTCTCCTTCTCTAAAGAAAATTGCCATATTTTTTGGGTCTATCACCTTACTACGTATAAAATTCTTTCTACCTTTTATGGGGAGCCACATGGCTTACCCAATCACTTCTTTTGAGACTTTAAAATAAATGCCCCCTAAATGGACCTATCTAAAATCTTCCTCCTAAGACTCCACAAATTAGTGAGATAGATTCTCATCATGGCCATTCATCACCTCAAGGAATAGTTCCACATCTCCCTCCTATATGATGTGCCAAACCATAGGGTTCTAGAAGAATTCATTAGGGGAGATTGCCTCAATATTAACAATATTACCGCCCATTTTCAAATCTTTAAAATCATGTAGCCAAAGAAAAATATTAAAGAAAATGAATAACTATTTAAAAATATACATTATAATATTAATAGGCCCCTTCATGTATTTATAATGGCTCAAGGGCCATAAATATCAATAAATGATAGCATAATAATTTTGGAGATTAGCATTAAATTTTCCACTCTAATTATCAAAGACCCACACTCACCACCTCAAATAAAAATGATGATCAATTGAGATGGGGATTATAAGGGAATTGATTATTCTCATGCCATCCTATCTTTTGATCATGATTACCATCCATCATGTCTAGTCTCATCAACCTATTTGGCCAAATGTCCTCTTATTAACTTGTTTGGTAGTATTTTGCCTCAGCATCTTTTTGATCTAAGCTATCGGTCAATCTATCTATTTACCAATGTCTTGCTTGCTCAACTTTCTAATAATCCATTCATTTATTTGGGCCTTTCTCACATCTCTCCCATACCATGCTGGCATATTTATGGGTCTCCTACTTAGCTCCCCTCTTTTCTTATCCTTAGTCTTACTCTAATAAAATTGAAAAATTAAAACCCTATTCTTTCCATTCTAGTTTGAAATCCCAAAATTCTAGACTCCTCAAAAAACTTATTGCCTTACCATAAGAAATAGCCACTTAGACTAAGTGAAAGTGTTCTAATGATATGGATCCCATAACATATAATTTTTACATGTGCTTCCATCTTTATTAATTAGATCCATTAGAGTCTAACCTATACCCATTAATCCTAAGGTAGCATTCACTATAAGTTATGAATCCCCTCCCATATGAAGGTGTCAAATGATTAGGGAGATAAAATATTTAATACCCTACAACATGGTTGAAGCTTTAGTCTAATTATTACTTTTAATGCCAATTCCCCTAATATAATCAGCCACAAACATTAATAAATCTATTCTAATTATGCCTCCTCTACTAGCCACCACTGGATTCCCTTTGGCAACCCCATCAAATTTGAGCTTGAACCAATCTTTTTGAGGGATAGTCCACTTAGTTTTAGTCCAATATATATTTTTGGAATTATCAATTTGACAGTTATTTAGACTAACAGTCCATTGTTTTAATAGCCTATGATCTTCCACTCCAAGTGGATTTTCAATATCTTTAAATTTTTAAGAAGTGATATTTTCCACTAAAAATTTGGAGAATGTTTGGAACACCTCCAAGGGGGTATTATAATTTTCATTGAAAATTTTGTTCTTTTTCTCTTTACACAAATTTCAGGCAAGGTGAGGGGGAATTTGTAACCATGGTTATTTAAGAATCAGAGAAGTAGGTTGGAAAGGGGGTCTCCAGTCTCTGACCAGGGCCACGACCCTATCACAAAAAACCCAACACAAATTCAATATCTACATAATAAGACTCCAAAACTCCCAAGTAAATTTGAATTGTAGAAGGAGGTGGGTGATATTTTCTTCCTCTTTACCACAAAGAATAAAACTATTCAAAATTTGAAAACCTCTCTTATTTAAATTATCAAGACTCAGGATTTTGTTATGAATTAGGACCCTCCAAAAGAAGTTGATTTTAAGTAAAAGTTTAGGCAGCCATACTTTTCGCCATAGCCTATCTTCTCCAGTTTCAAATAGTAATCCACATGCACTTTTCACTATAAAAAAACCTTTGTCATCCTTATCCTAAATCATCTTGTCTTGTTTAGGAAAGAGGAATAGTCTATAGTCAGTCAAATCCTTCTATAGCTAAAGATCCATTTCTTTATCCTCATAACTTGTTGATATAGGGAACATGTTAAATTTTCAATTCACTATGATGTTTTTCTCCATATTCATTGTACTATGCATACTAACAACATTTTTTAGGAGTGTTGCATTGAATTTCATCCAAAATCAGCTAGGGAATTTATTCAAACTATTTATTGCAAATATTAGATGGATAATTATTTTATAACAACTCATGTTTAAATAAAAATTTCAGCATTTGTGGTGGATTTCCAAAATTAAAAAAATTGTATCCATGAGGAGAGTATAAGTTCAATTCGACATGAATTAGTTGGTTTAAGAAAATATAAATCAATGGCTTATCAAGTAAAATATGGTAAAGAATCTAAAAGGTGTGAGCTTGTTACAAAAATGATACCTATTTCCAAAATTTTGGTCAAATTTAGGGAGAAAATTATTTATGATTATGCAAGGAACACACACAAGGCTAGATGGTTGGATGAAAATTTTAAGATAAGCAAGGATACATTCCCACTTGGTTCAATTATTTCAGTAGTTGATTTTGCTGAAAATTACACATTAAAACCCCAAATGGAACTTCAATCAAAATATTACAATTCATCACAAGTTGCTTTATTCATGCATATAACATTCATGCATGTACCTGATAGTACATAGTAATAACAAAAAATATTAATGGAGTACCATTTCTATATATGTAATGATTGATCACATTGTTCAAAGTATGTGAAAGGTTATTTTTAGAATTTCTATGAACAATTGAGTTAGAAGAACATTAATTTCAATCAAAATTACATTTGGTCAGATAATGGCACATCACAACTCAAAAATGCATGGATGTTTTATTGGTTGAGAAGGATTCATGTTACCACTAGTGTAGAACACATTTGGAGTTTCACCAAGGCTAGCCATATAAAAGGGGAACATGATGATACTAGAGCATGTGTAAAAAGAGATATTATAAGGGATGAGTTGAAATTTGAAGAGGGTGTTGATTTTATAGATGCAAAAACTATGGTTGAATGGTGTAATGAAAACACGTGTCATGGCAATCAACCAAAGTATACTATTCATAGACATTTATGGTTAATAGAGGAAGAACATTTAGAAAAGTATGAGGATTTTAAGATTATAACAGGTTTAAGTGGCCTCCACTCATTTCATATCTCAAATACAAGTTCTTGGATTGTTCATATGAGACACTTGACATGTTTCTATTATGTATGCATGGACTCTATTTGGAATGAGTGTGATTCATAAGAGTGGGTGGAAGATTGGATTTCTAAACCTCTAATTCTAATCAACACGTATTAGGTTCCAACAGTATTACAACTTAAAAATATTACATAATCAAATGACTTTGACCATGTATCTAATCTGGCACATCCATGTAGAATATTTTTCACTATGTATAATTTATTCTCATTATATATCTTTAGAGTGTCACTAAAAATGGTTTTTTATGACAAAGGGTATGTTTTTTTTTATTGTTTTAGATGATGAAAATGAAGACGGAATTTATTAATACTTGTGTTAGAGTGTAGAGAGAAATAAAAAATTAACTTCTCCAATTATAGATGGAGAAAACATTGACTATCCCACTGGGTCATGGTAGTCACTAGAACTTGATTTCAATAATATCTTATAAAAAAATTAGACCAATGGTTTTTTGAAGAGTTTTAAAAACACATGAAGATAATACACTATTCAAATTTCATTTTTGAAATGAATTTTTAATTAAAAAAATATCATGGCATGCCATTAAATAGGAAACTATGGAATGTTCAGAAGTTAGACCATGAATTTATTCTTAATACTATCAAAGCTAGAATAGATCCTAGTAGTTCATTGGATTGAAATACGTAGGTATGTTGACTTTTCAAATGTAGATGCAATTAATTTTATAAAATGTTTTTTATTTTCTAGTTAGTAAATATGAATTTCATTTTTAATTACGTAATATTTTTTTGTAGGTTAGTGGTGCTAGATAGGTTTCCACCTTCACGTGGTTAGCACTATCAGTAGAAAATTAGATATTCTTCAAGCTAAGAAAAGATAAATTTTTAAGTAATTATTTTTTTCATCTCCTTAATGGTAGTAAAAATGCACTTCTGGTCAGGAAGCATCAGAACTAGAGTTTTGAAACCACAACTTAAACATTTAAAACATTTGTTGTCAGTGTTTCTACACTCCTAAACAGTAGTGAAAATTAACTTTCAGGTGGATTTGAATGTTGTGGTGGTGTGATGACATGTAATTTTCCTATCTATATGTGATATAACTAATATGTTCTCAAGTAGAGGTCTTGGAGGCAAAAATGATAGTTGGAGCTCAAGAAGTTGCCTATTTAAATACAAAAACTTGCATTTTTAGACCTATTGTTATAACTTGTCCAAAGGATTCCTCTTAAAGGTTACACATGAATGATATAGGGTATGATTATAGAGATTAAAAAAACATGGGAAGGATCTTAAGATTCATGAAAATGACTTACAAGTATTGTTTTATGTATGTTTAAACTTAGTCTAAAAACTGCATTTTCCTTGTATTGGGAAGGACGTTCTTGAGGCTAGAATGGGTGGTGGGTTTGTCAATCAGGCCTAATGTGAAGCCAAGAACATATTAATAGAAATTTTTATCCCCAAATTTTTTTTATGATTCTCATTTTTTAGTCAAGAAGCATCAAAACTAGAGTTCTGTAACCACAACTTAAACTTTGACAATATTTGCTGTCAGTGTTTCTATGCTCTTGAACGATACTAAAAATGTACTTCTAGGTGAAATTTAATGTCATGAGAGTTTGATAACATGAAATTTTACTATAAATATTTAATGAAAGCTATATATTCTCAAGTGAAGGTCCTAGAAGCAAAAATGGTAGTTGGAGCTCAAGAAGTTACCTATTCAATGCCAAAAAGTGTCATTTTTGGACTTGTCACTACAACTTATCCAACAGATTGATATAAAATTTTAAACTTAAGTGATATAGGGAGAGATTAGATTTATTAAATAATAATTTTAATGATCTTATGGTTCATATAAATGACTTATAGGTTTCATTTTATGCATGTTTGAACTTAGGCTAAAAAATTGCATTTTTCTTATATTAGAAAGGGCGTTCTTGAGGCCGGAATGGGTGGTGGGTTTGTCAATCAGGCTTGATGGGAGGATAATAACATATTAATATACATTAATAACCCTAAAAAATATGTTTGAAGTGTCATTTTTTGGTCAGGAAGCATTGAAACCAATGTTCTACAACCACAACTTAAACTTTGATAACATTTGTTATCAGTGTTTCCACGCTCTCGAACGGTACTAAAAATACAATTATGGGTGGATTTGAATGTTGTGGAGGTGTGATAATTATTAATTTTCCTATAAATATATGATTTATTTTATATATTCTCAATTGGAGGTCCTTGAATTATAAATGGTAGTTCAAACTCAAGAAGTTGCCAATTCAATGCCAAAAAATGCATTTTTGGACCCATCACTATAACTTATCCAAAAAATTGATCTAGAAGATTCCACCTGAGTTATATGGTGTGAAATTAGAGGTATTAAATATGAATGTAATGGATCTTATGGCTCATATAAAATACTTATAGGTTTCATTTTATGTGTGTTTGAATTTAAGATAAAAAACTACATTTTTATTATATTGGGAAGGGTGTTCTTGAGGTTGAAATGTGTGGTGGCTTTATCGATACAGCCTGATAGGAGGCCAAGAACCTATTAATATATTTTATCTACCCATTTTATGTGATATTAGTGTCATTTTTTTATTAGGAGGCATCCGAACTAGAGTTATGTAACCATAACTTAAACTTTAACAACATTTGTTATCAGTGTTTCCACGCTCCTAAATGTTAGTGAAAAATGCACTTTTATGTGGATATAAATGTTTTATTAGTGTGATAATGTGTAATTTTCATATCAATACATGATTTAAATTATGTATGCTCAAGTGGAGGTCACAGAGATAGAAATGGCAATTCAAGCTCAAGAAGTTGCCTATTCAATGCTAAAAAGTTGCATTTTTAGACCCGTCACTACAACTTATCCAAAAGATTTATCTATAAGGTTCCTTTAGAATTATATGGATTGAAATTATAGGAATGAAATAGGTATGGTATGGATCTAGTGGTTCACATAAATGACTTACAGGTTTCATTTTATGCATATTTGAACTTAGCTTAAAAATTTATATTTTTCTTGTATTGGGAAGGGCAATCTTGAAGCTAGAATGGGTGGTGGGTTTCTCGATCAAGCATGATAGGATCCAAATAAAATATTAATATACATTATAAAACCTTATTATGTTTTTATAGTGTTATTTTTTAGACAATAAGCATCAAAACTAGAGTTCTGCAACCACAACTTAAACTTTGACAACATTTGTTAACAGTATTTCCACACTCCTGAACAGTCATGAAAATGAACTTTTGGGTTGATTTAAATCTTGTGGTAGTGTGATAACATGTAATTTTATTATAAATATATGAGTTAAGTGATATATTTTCAAGTGGAGGTTCTAGAGGTAGAAATGGCAATTGGAGCTCAAGAAGTTGCATATTCAATACCAAAAAGTTGCATTTTTTGACACATCACTTTAACTTGTCCGATAGATTGCTCTAAAAGGCTACACTTGAATGATATAAGGTGAGATTATAGGGATTAAATATTTATGGGAAGTATCTAATGTTTCACATAAATTACTTATAGGTTTAATTTTATGCATGTTTAAACATAAGGTAAAAAACTACATTTTCTTTGTATTGGGAAGGGCATTATTGAGGTCAAAATGGGTGGTGGGTTTATCGATCGGTCTTGATGGGAGGTTGAGAACCTAGTCCTAGATTTTATCTTCCCCCTTAGATATGATTACAATGTTTTTTTTTGGTCATGAAGTATCAAAATAAGAGTTTTTCAACCATAAGTTTAACTTTAACAACATTTATTATCAGTGTTTCTACTCTCCTCTCTCCCTTTTCTCACCCACTTTTTCATGAAAGTGTATTTTAAGTGTTCAAGGCATTTAGAGGAGAGAAAAGGATTGTGATATTTTTAAATATAATTTGTCAAATATTAGATATAGGATCCCTAACACCCTTAAGGGACATGCCTAGAAAGCAATAGAATGTCAGGAGTGAGTTGTTGAAGGTGTTGAATGAGTGAGGTTTTGAAGGGTTAGAAACTAGTCTCAAGAACATGGATTAGGCTTATCAGTCCAAATATACGTTGAATGGAAAAGTTGAAATAAAGTTTAAAAGGAGTGTGGAGGACCTTGAAAGTATATTGAGAGGTTTGAATTAAGGTTTGATAGGTGGATATAAGAGATAGAGGAATTGTTCTTGAAAGTATTAGATAAGAGGAAGGCGTCTAGGCATAGCCAAGACTAAGGAATATATAGTGAGAAAGTGTGAAGAGTGAATAAAAAAGGGGTTGGCTGAAAGATATTAAAGATGATGTAGGAGTATCCCCAAATACATGTAGATTCTATATCAACAATAGTCTAAGCTAAGCTCTCAGCCTATACAAATTTTGAGTAAATATGAAGTAAGGGTTTCATGAGTAAAACACCTATAAAACTAAAATGAATGAAAAATAAGTTCTTAAACTTTGTGATCATATAGGGAATGGATATTATAACTTATTAAAATTATAATTGAGTTGATAAGAGGTTTTAAATTATAGGTATAGAGGATTAGTTTTATCTACACCTATAAAAGACCATTTTTGAGAATGTTGTGCATAAGGTAAGATGACGGTTTTGTTGATTTGAATTATATAAACTTGGGTAAGGGTTATAAAAATTTATAATTAATTAAATAATAATATAAATTTAATATTTAAGATATAAAATTTTTATTTTGATAAATTGACCTATTTGAGCAACAACTAAGTCTAGACACCTAGAAACTTAAAAAGTTAGAATTTGAGAATGAAAGATTAATATCTTAGAGACATACAGTTGGTTGATTTATTGTAAGTTTTGAAACCTACATAAATCCTTTATTTTCATTAATTCCTATCCAAAATGTCTTAAATAATAATTCTTCAAAGCAATGAGAGTGGATTTGAGAGATTGGTGACTAGTTAAGAGCAGACCTAATGATTAATTGACTAGTTTAAAAGAAGATTATTTGAGAGTGTATTTTAAATCAAGTTGAGACAAAGAGTGTATAATTGAGGTTGAAATTATACATGATCTTAGAGCATATTAATATGAATTTCATAGCCTTTTTAAACATATAAGATCAAACTATAAATTAGGTGGTATTAGAGGATGATAAAGGGTTTTGGCCAAAGATGGATCACTATCTCATGAGTGAATATTATGTTTCAATTAATTAAATTTTCCTTTTATTAAGTTAATACATTATATTGAAGGTTAGGTAGAAGCCCATCTTTCAATTTTAGCAAAGATAAAGTTATAAATAGGAAAAAGTAGATCATGTACATCGTCAGCAAAAGATGTTGAGTACAGAATAGGTATTGATAGAGATTAATCGAGAGGTGAGGGAAAATATAAAAGAACAAGAATCATATAAGGCATACAATTAGTAGGATTAGTTTCAATAAAATATATTCAAAAATACATTATATCTAGTTGAAGGTGAAATATTAGGTAACTTGTAGGTATAGGTATCTGAGTGAGAAATTTGTAGAGATTTATGAATGATTTTATGTCTCTACATTATACAAGTATGAACATGATTGGGTATGGGCCCTAAGTGAAATATAATTATGATAATGATCAATTTAAATATTTTAAGTGGGTGATGATAAATTCAAAATAGATAAGAGTGTCATTAGTCATTTTCACAACACACAATCAAATAAAAACATTAATTTAAAAAATTATGGGAGATTAGATATTTATAGCATTGAAAATAACAATTTTTAATACTCATTTGTGTACAACATTAAAAATGAGATTCGATAGATAATAGTTTGGAAGATCAAAATAAACTATAAAATAATATTTTAAATTAAAACTAAATCTAAATTAGATAGATTAACACATAATTTAGATGAAAACTTTGAAAAAATCATATAGGCACATGTCGAATGTCTATAATACATAGATTGCCATGATAAGAATACAAAAAATTACAAAATCTACTAACATTGTATCTAATGTCAAATGAATTTCATATAAACATATACAATGCCAAAAATGCATACATTACCATATAGTCATATAAAATATTACATCTCATGTAAGGCATTCTTCTCATCAAATAGCTTCCCTCTCTTTGCCTTCCTTGAATAAAAGTCTCCCTAAGATTCCTTGATGGTAAATGGAGATCCCTCTAATGCCTTAGATTTATCCAAGGTCCGACTATAGGTCCTATGCTCATAACTCACTTAAAGCTAAGCTGGTTTAAATATAAGTATTATTACAAAATTGGCATAAAATACATTAAACCAATTGTTAAGAAATTAATTTTAAAATATAATAAAAAATAATAATTTAAACATGCACTTATTGCAAGCTCATGGTCTTGCTTAATATATTTTTGATGATCAAACAGGTTAGTGACAGGCTCAGTTGTTCAAATAGGCATATGAAATAGGGAAGAAATATGAAAAGATGTCATGGTAATCATCTGATTGAGACTATCAGATGTCATGCAATAATTGTGCATACACAATACATTCACATAAGTTATATTTTACCTAAGTATGTAGTAAAATTATTAGAATAAGTCTTTTTTTACAATTCAAAATTACATGTTAGTATATACCTTTGTTAGTGCTTGTGTGGTTGACACTGTAACAACAATGCCTATATCTATCACAGACCAAGAGTGTATTTAATAGTACTGTACTTAGATTTTGAGATACTTGATATATAAATTTAACTTAAATTTATAATAAAAATATACATAGACTAAATGTACATATAACATAATATTATCTCAAAATTTTACCTCCTTATAAGTAAAAGGTTTCATCCTAACAGAGACAAATGTAGTAGTGGATGGGCCACTTATTGTATATGAAAATGTAAACTATGGTTGCATCAAATCAAATGTTTCAAATGTTAAATGTGATGTTGAAGGTACCACCACCTCCAGAGATATAAAAAATTATATATATATATATATATATATATATATATATATATATATATATATATATAATTCAATTTATATGTAAATTAATTATTAGCTAAATTAAATTAGCAAATATAACTTAAATTTAACGTGACATTTATATAAATATACCTACATTTATGTAATGGTTGATGTTTTCACACCAAATATGCATGCCAAAAAATCATCAATCATAAGTATATTATCCAATCCCTATGAAACACCAATGCTCTCATCATCACAAGGTCTAGTGCATATAGCTCGATAAGATCTACTAGGGTGGGGTTGGGTATGCACACTAAGTGTCATATATCTAGCATTAGTCTCTAAGATCCTACTCATATGTTGAATAAGTATATCAGTGAGATAACTAAGTGCATGCAAAGGGTCAATCTCCCCAACTTGGTGAACTATAGAGGGGATCTTGGGTTCAAGTGGATTTTGGATACAGATCCTTACAGGTCAATTAGGTGCATGATGTGCACTTCATTGATCTTGTGCAGATGCATTCCCTTAGCTGTAAAACTCACTATAATCAAAATAATTTAGAATATCATTGAGGACAAAGTCATACTATAGTTTCTTCAAATAACACAATGGGTTGTCATGGTTGTTACATGGTGGATACTCAAACACCATCCACCATCAATCCCTTCAATTAGTTTTGATTAATGTATGTTAGTAACAATGGATTATAAAATGTTTAGCAATTACTATAAATGGTGTATTGATGTCTAGGTCAATAAATAAGGCAAAAATTGGGGGTTTTGATATGTTTTTTTAATTTACCTCATGTGTTAATAATTTATCAGCATAATAATCCCTATAACTATTCCAATATGAAGCCCATCTGTTAATTTGACTCATTATAGAGTTAATTTGACCTAATAACATCTCTAGGTATTTGGATAGATAGGTGTGATGGGTATTGGTGGAAGTGGGATTCCTCATTCTCCTAATTAGTTATTTGTTTTTAATTTAATTTTCTAAAATATGGTCATTAGACTCTCCTAAAAACTAGGTGATTTTGTGAAACTATAGGAGGGTTACACTGAGGAACAAGAGGGTTAGGTGGAGGGTTAGGAGGAGGAACAAGAAGGTCAAGTGGATGGTTAGGAGGGTTAGGTAAAGGAACATGAGGGTTAGCAAGATACATTATTTAAAATAAATAAATTACCAATTAAACATCGAAAATAATATTTTTTTTGAAAATTTATGGTTAAAAAGTTTAGATTTTTAGCACTTACCTCTTCTACTTGGTGACATCATCGATTAAAGGTTTTTGGGGATGAATTATAGTAAGGTTTAGCCTCACTAAGACAAAACACAATCATGGAGTGTAGCGTAATGAGGAGAAAGAAAGAATGATAAAATATAAATTGAGGAAATTTTTAATTTGGATTCAATTTTTAGTTTTTATAGTGACATAGGGAATGTGATCGCAATATTAAAATAATCATGTTATTTGTTTTAATTAACATTATCATGTTATTATTTTAAATAACATGATTTCATTATTGAATAACATAATTGCATTATGGGAAATGGCCATGGAATTGTCCACCAACTCTGTGCACATACTCTATACATTGAACCATACAATAAATATTACTAAGAGGAAAAAGAACAAAGTTATAAATTATAAGGGTATTAACATGTAAATCATAACTATCAAATATAAACCTATTACATTTCAAATCATGTGCTAATATTCCATGACAAATGTGTTATGATCCACCCTTATAATAATTGAAAATATGTAAAACATAATGTATATCAACACAACACAATACATATAGGTGGGCCAAGATACCCAAATATTCCATATATTTAGAAATAGAATAATTACTTTATCATAGGGTAACACCATACACTACTCCCTTAGGAATGTGTAACTCCACAATTCCACTTCAAGGGGGATATATGCAATATTCTTATAACAAATACAAGATCAACATTTACATGATTGATATCCTTTACAGTGATATTAATCTCATTTATATAAACCTATATATAAGAAGAAATCAAATAATGAAAGTTATTCAAATCATTAGACACTTGTATCCATGTTCGATCATCTAACCACCCATATGTGATATTTGTAGGTGATAGACATCAAAATTTATTTTCAAATTCCATTATCGTACTCTAATTCCATTCATGATCATAAATATACCTCCTTGGTGTCCATGCATAATGATTCTTCCTCTAATTCTATGTTCCATATTCTACTATGCTACTTTGATTCCATTTTCCATATTCCAATGTGTTACTTTGATTCCATGCATGACAATATAATTTGTTACGTAGCTTAAATGCATAGTCATAGTGCTTTCCCCACTAATTCCATGTCATGTAGTCTGTTTCACTATTATGATTCCAAACACAATCATATTATTTGTATGTACCCTAAATTGGTCAAGCAACCACACATATCATGTATTTTCATAGTCCTTTCATAGGAGAATTTGACTAGAGAATATGAGTCTTATTCACATCTAGCCATGTCTTTCTGTCTAATTTACCTTGGTCTTGTTTCATATGATAGACAACTCTTTGACCATTCTCGATCATTCATAACCCTCCAGACTTAACCCTTAATAACCTAGGTCACTCTTTCTAGGCTTATTCCATCCCCCCAGGTCCCAAACCATCTAGACAAAAACTCCCAAATAAGACTAAAACACAAAAACCTAGGGTGTCCAGTTTCTGGTGATGTTGTCCAAGTACAAATTTGATTCCAATAGTCACTTTCTCTTGTAAGCTGAGTCTTAGCCCTTTTCTTTGCTTCATTCATAAATTTTCCAATGTTAGTCAAATGTGAATAAAACTCCCAAATTTGAAATAATGAGTCTCTTATATAGAGGACTACACAGGGCATTTTATATCTAGAACTTACTACTTTAGCACATTAGACATAATAAAAAATAGTCAATAATATATCTCAGCTTCTCTGCACCACACATAGACTTACATGCTTGATCAAGGAATGACCTATTAAAAATTCATTCTTGCATCTATCATGCACATTAATTATGCATATTCCCCAAGGGAGAACTACATTGGATTTAAGACCCTAGTTTAAGGGTTAAAGTAGGTAGAAATCAAAACAATAGGGGTTTTTGATTATGCGATCATTCTTCCCCTAACCCAATTTTGCCCCTTTTGCTTTTGATATATTTTTTGTTTGCATGTGTGTAGATGAATACAAGTATTGAAGATTGAAATAGACCTACAACAAGCTCTGTTGACTTCTAACCCTTGAAATTTGGTACATAGACTGACACTAATCAAGTGAACAAAACCCAAAAATCTTAGATCCTTAGGACAATAGTATCATCAAGGACTATAGCACTGGACACTAGGGTGTCCTATTTCTAGTGCTCCTATCCAATCAAGAAATAGAATTCAAATTAAAATTATTGATTGTGTCTCAATCCTACTCTTCAATTTTTAACCTCAAAATCCTCCATTTTAATCATAATATAGATAAGTTAATTTCTATTTCTCTTGTATAATTATCATTTAAAATCTACATTTTTCCCTATTAAGATAGATTTTTCATATTATTCTAGACCCTTATTATTTATAATATAAAAACTTGATTACCAAATATAATAAAATATTTTGGTGAACCTGACTTACTTTGAACAAACCTAAACCTTAGCTACACTTAGGGTTTTTACTTCATATTTTTGAGAAAAAATTTAATCTCAAAATTTTGATTTTTGTATCAATTTTTGTGCATTATTCCTATCCAAAATTTATTTTTAGAAATTAAAATTATGCAATTAAAATTATTGCATAATTTTCAAAAAATTCTAAAACCCTAGCTAAAAACCCTAAATTTCAAAACTAGGTCCTTAAACCTCAAACCTTTCTTCCTTGGAAATTTTAGAAAAATATTTTGGAATATTTGCAAATTGATTAATTTGTCAAAAATAATTTCAAAATTAGTAGTTTTCTTTTGCAAAAATTTCATTTCCAAATTGTGATTTTTGTATAAATTTATGTGCATGATTCTTATTCAAAAATATTTTTAGAATTTAAAATTATTGTATAATTTTTCAAAATTCTAAAACCCTAGTTAAAAACCCTAGATTCCAAAACTAGGTCCTTAAACCTCAAGCCTTCCTTCTTTGAAAATTTTAGAAAACTATTTCAAAATTTTTATAAATTGATTACTTTGTCAAAACTAATTTCAAAATTAGTAGTTTTCTTGCACAAAAAAATGATTTCCAGATTCTGATTTTTGTATAAATTTTTGTGCATTATTTCTATTCAAAATTATTATTAGAATTTAAACTTATTGCATATTTTTCCAAAATTCTAAAACTGTATCTAGAAACCCTAGATTTCCAAACTAGGTCCTCAAACCTCAAATTTTCCTCCCTTACAATTATAAGAAAAATAATTTGATTTTTTTTCAAATTGTTTGGATTATCAAAAGTAATTTCAAAATTTTGATGATAGTAGTTCTTTATGCATTTACTTGTTTAATAATACTTTTCAAAATTCTCTTTGGTGAAATAAATAAAATGGACACAAAGGCAATTCCTTCCTCTCATCCCATAGATAAAATTTTAAAATTTTCTTATAATTATGACAATGATTGGACAACATTGCACATTAGCTAAAACTATAGAAAATGATTTCATTTATAGTGAAGATAATGACTATTGTTATAATGAAGGATATGATGATATATGTAATGATGATGATGAAACATAAAAATATGATTCTTTTTCTCTAAAACCCATTTCTTTTATTCTTTCTTCTAAAGAAAATAATTTTGATAAATGGGAAAGATACTTCTCACCTCATTCTCCTATGCACAATGAACCAAATGAATAAATTAGTCATGCACTTCCAAGTGAACCTCTTATGGGTGATGATTTTTTTCTACGTGAACTCTCTCTCTCTCTCTCTCTCTCTCTCTCTCTCTCTCTCTCTCTCTCTCTCACACACACACACACACACACACACACACACACACACACACACACACACATTATCTATATATTGAGCCATAAACATAAAACATGTATCCATAAATATCAAAAAGTTTTCAAAACATACACATCATGTTGAGGTACAATCAATCATGAATGGGAATTAATCCCTCACTATCAGTCTCCCTCTCTCCTTCAATGTTAGTCCTATAATCTTGTCTAGCACTCATTGACCCTACACCTCCTCAAGCTCCTAAGTTCCTCTTGTGCTGACTATCCCACTCTAATAGCCAACCATGCTACTCACACAAGTTTTCATATCACCACTGAAGATCCATATAGTCATCCATAATATTTGTTCTCACACACCATAATCATGTGGAAGCATCCTATCCCTATCTAACTCATCCTTAAGCTCATCTCTCTCTCATGCTACCCTAACATATGTAGTTGTAGCTATAACAGCCCTATCAAACAAATGAGCATAAACACCTGTTGTAATCATCACTTGCTCTATCAAACCCTCCACCACATCATCAAGGACATGCCGCATGAGCTCTTAGAGTGTCAAATCAATGATGGTCTCCTAGAACTCATCATCTCCCCTCCTCACCCTAGTAGGTGACTCATCTTATGCACCTTCCACCCCACTTGCACACATAAGAAGTAAAACACTATGTCAGACATACATTTTTAAAATAAGATAAAACATGCACAAAATCAAACTTGTACACAACTCAAATATAAATTATAATTACCTCCCATAATATTTATTGGATTTGGGAACTCATACTTAGGGGCATCCATTCCACCAATAGGATATAATAGAGCTCACTGATGCCTTGCCCACCATGTGTTAAATGCCTCTATGCATCCAACATGATTTGAATTAGGAATATCTATATCTGCATCTCATGCATCCAAAGCTAATGATGCTAACTCAGCTTCAGTAGTCCTACCATGAGCTCTTGCTCTCACTGATGCCCATGTTCTCCTCACCCACACCCATGTTACTAGGGGAACATCCTATGGAACCCCAAACCACCTATTCATGCACTCATACTGGAAGTGATCATATACTCCAAGCCAATGGTCATGTAACCAACAACTAACCTTAATATAATGCAACTACATTCTATCCATAGGTCACCTAGGAAATCCTCTACAGAACTCTATCATTTGTACCTCACCTTTCGAAACACCAAAAAATAATATATATGTTAGCCAACCATTTCCAACTAAATAGCCAAGCTAAACAACAACATGTCACAATTCAATATCCCAAAAAATAACACCTACATCAAGTTCACTATGACAAATCAATTACGAAGGAAAACTATAGCAACTAAACTAAACACTAGCCTAGAAAATCTAGCCTCCAAGACAACAATGTTGAGTAAAGGACAAAAACACTAGATAGGAGTGTTGTAACCTGGACAACAGTGCTAGAACTAGTGGAAATTTCCTAAAAACACCATTTTGCCAATAACTTGAGCTTCGTAGATCTATTTTATAAATCATTTTATTCCTTAAAATTGTGATAGAAACACCTTCAACATCAAATAGGACTTTTTCTATTAATACATAATTTTCCTACCATGGAACACACATATATATACATCTCTTATACCCAGACATATAACTTGGTCCTCACCAATAAAAAATTGTTCAACTTTTTTACAACATGGTCCTCACCAATAATTTTTTTTTAACTTTTATAAAACTTGGTCCTCATCAATCAAATCTTGTTCAATTTTCAAACAACTCAATATAATCAATAAAACAAATTCTTAATCAATTCAAACTACGCCAACCTTGTTCCTAGTATTAAGCCACTAGTCATCACTTTTGGCTCAACCTCCTCTATCATAGATCTCGTCCCTCTCCCAAAAAGGTAGGAATCATTCCTACTATTTCTAAAAATTATCTAGTATGCCTATCCACTCCTATAGGTAAATACACTTGGATTATCACATGTCTAATAGGTAGATTATCAGATTCAGTACAAATTGATTAAGATTATACAATGATTCAGACTACAATGGGTCACTCAGCATGGTTTTTATACCTATAGAATCTAGATTATCAACATTACTCAGCTCAAATTGGTCAATATTATACAATTATTTAGTTTATGTGAGTCACTCAACATTACTTGGACATCTAGAGGGATACACCATCAATTTATAGATACACAGACGATTTAGATACAGTGGTTCATATTATATGGACTCATAATAACATTGATATAGACTTAGACTTAGATACTAGATTTGGGGGCATGTACATTACTACATATCTCATACATACAACTTCATACAACATGACACAGTTACATGACCAGATAACAAGTTATAGGTATAGTGTAGATCAAATTATTTTTATCTCTATTCTTGCACATGGGACATGACATGATAGATCATGGCACATGTGGTTATACAAATTTCTAGACTATCCAGAAACATCACTCACATACAATATTTTGAGGCATGACATGGATGATCATAGTCTTCAACATATAAGATTATACATATTGGAATGGCAAGATAGACCATTTTATTTTACACATTTTACTAGAGTTTTTAGATTACACTGAGGCATACCTAGGGTGTCCCTAGGTTGGACCGTATGATTGTCTATATCAGTTGGTCCATAGCATTCCTCAAACCTAAGATTTTTTATAGGATAGAGGGAAAATGTTAGTTTTGGACCTCTGACCACTTCTCATTTTTAGTTCATATTATTTAGAGTGGGGGCATGACAGATCTTGCTCTTCATAGCATACAAATTCTATACACACATTCCAAATTACATGAGTTTATGTGGGACAGAGGGCATAAATTGGTTTTGAACCTTTGATTATTTCTCATTTCATATTGGAGATTTAGAATAGGGAACATCTATTACAAAGATTCCTTCTTTCTCTAGGCACTATTTAGATTCAGTACAGGGGCATCTATTATAGGGATTCATTCTTTCTTTAGGCACTATTTAGATTTGGAACAAGGAGAATCCATTACAAATATTATTTCTTTCTCTAATCACTATTTAGATTCAATACAGGGGGCATCCATTATACGTATTTCTTATTTCTCTAGGCACTATTCAGATTCAGTACAGGGGGCATCCATTTTAGGTATTCCTTCTTTATCTAGGCACTATTTAATTTCATATCCACTTCTCTTGCTAGGAAGTTGGATCTTTTTTGAATACACTTATGTCCATAGAGGTAAGTTTAATACACATCTTATTTATTTCTTTTACTCTAGTATTTCATTTCATTACATCACTAGATTAAAAAGGGACAAATGTATACACCCTAAATTGGTCAAATAACCACATGTATCATGTATTTTCATAGTCCTTTCATATGAGACTCTAACTAGAGAATATGAGTCTTATTCACATCTAGCCATGTCTTTTTATCTAATTTTCCTTGGTTTTATTTCATATCCTAAACACCTCTTTAACCATTCCCAATCATTCATAACCCTCCAAACTTAACCCTTAGTGACCTAGGTCACCCTTTCTAGGATTACTCCATCCCCTCAGGTCCTAGACCTTTTGTACACTAGTGCCCATATAGGACTACAACACTAAAACATAGCGTGTCCAATTTTTGATGCTATTGTCCTAGTGTAAATTTGATTCCAATAGTCAATTTCTCCCATAAATTGTATCTTACCAATTTTATTTCTTCATTCCTATGTTTTTCAATGTTGACACAATATAAATAAAACTCCAATATTTGAAATAATGATTCTCCTATATAAAGGAATACACAAGGCATTTTGTATCTAGCACTTACTACTTATGCACATTAGACATAATAAAAATCAGTCAATAGTATAGCTTAGCTTCTCTACATCACACATAAACTTACATGTTTGATCAAGGAAGGGCCTAGGAAAAATTCATTCTTGAATCTATTATGTGCATTTATTACTCATGTTCCCTAAGGGATAACTACATCAAATTTGAGACCCTAGCTTGAGGTTTAATTTAGGTAGTAATTAGAATATCCGGTGTTCTTGATTGTGCAATCATTCTTCCCCTAACCTAGTTTTTCCCTTTTTTACTTTTGATGTATTCATTATTTGTATGTGTGTAGATGAATATAGGTATTGAATATTGAAATAGATCTATAATGAGCTTGATGACTTTCAACCCCTAAAATTTAGTACACAGACTCACACTAACCAAGTGAACAAAATGCAAAAATTTGAGAACCTCAAGACAGAAATACTAGGAAGGATTATAGCATTGGACACCAGGGTGTCCTATTTTTGGCACTCTTATCCAATTGGAAAATAGAAGCTAGATTCAAATTTATAATAGTGTCTCAGTCCTACACTTCAATTTTTAGCCTCAAAATCCTTCGTTTCAGTATGAATCCAAATAATTCTCTTATTTAATTATTAGTTA
>JARHVA010011088.1:50000-82500 GCA_037957365.1 Torreya grandis
TAAATGATTGATTCATAAGTTTTCAAATATTCTGAATTACATGAAAGTATTATCATTTACTCAAACTAAATAAGAAATCAAGTTAAAAAAGAAATCGTAAATTAATAAAATATAATATAAAACTCTAGACAATGATGAAATATATCAAAAAATACGAAATTACATGTATTAACCAAGTACATAAAAATAAAGAGAAAATAAATTTCTAAAATATTCACTAAAATCTAAAACATTCATAAATTTCTAACAAATAAAACTTAAAACAAAGATGAAATATGATTTTAATTATTAATTATAAATTTAGTTTTCAAATTATTTACTTTTAAAAAGATTGATTCTTATTAAGCTATAATATACTTGTGACTTAAAAATATTTGCTACTGAGTGTCACCTCGAAATGTCAAACATACAATGAAAATGAATAGGACCATTCATTTAAGTGGTGGCAAGAATGATTACCTTTTTTTGTTGGTATCATTTTCAAAATTTTAAGCCATCATTTATATATGTGGTGAGAGTTTGCTTCTCATAATTGACTAGAAGGATTCGTTCTTTAAATGTGAAAATGGGAAACGTCTAAGTTAGATTTAACCAACCCCGTTTAACCAAACCATATATTTTCAAGCACCATATATTTTCAAGCACATCAATTCAACTTAAGTGTAAGGTATGATAAAGCACTCTAAAAGGAAGACATATACACTCAAATATCATATAAGACAAAATTATGTGGTGACTGGACTTCTTCTACCGACAAACAATTTATACAAAGACATAGCAAATCAAATATTTTAATGAAGATTATGTTAAGTGTATATATATAATCATATTTGTTTTGTATTGGAGCTCACATTACAGGGAATGTAGCTCCATCCAAATCTAAATTTAAAAAATAAATTAAAAATTAATACATTTTAACATATTAAATATATAATTATATTTATATTATATTGAAGATTATTTATACAAAAAAAGTACTTCCATCTAAATCTTTATTAAAAAATTAAAAATTAAAAATAACACACATACTGTATTTTAATTAATTTCATACTCACTCAATACCATGTACCATATATCCGCCCTCTGTATGCCCAGCATATGCACAAGCAAACAACCTTGACTTCAATAACTAACTCTTATACAAATTCACCAATGTTAAAAAATTAAAATTAATATAAGCATTTCCTTTGATCTTAAAAACATTACAAATTATTTAATGGCAAATGGTCACATAAATCATTGCTTTACCTTATCAAAACAATATGAAAGCGGGTGGTCAGATAAACGTCTTAGGAACACAAGGCAAAAGTTAGGGTTTACCTTAGAAAGCATTAACATAGTGGGCTGTCATTTTTAACTGTCTAAGATGGTGACGGGTCTTTTTGCCCTTTACGCCCATGGGGATATTATAAGTATAAGGTGCATCATCTTGGCATCTTAGCCTTGGGATTACAAGTAAGAGAGGAAATACATTCTTATTCTCCACCACATTATCAGGAAAGTAGTTTATTTTTTTGGGTTTTTTTTGTGGCTTGGAAATTAAGAAAATTTGGTGGAAAAAACTTCTTGGTGTCGCAACATGGCATGGACTTACCATAATCATCTATTGTTGATGGTATTGGCCTGCATGCTAGTTATAGCTCTGGCCAGGCCACTTTCATCAGGTACGTAATGTAATGTTTCTCCCCTTATTCGATCCATATTGAAATTGCTCTGCTCTGTTAGAATAATCAGTCATGTCTGATTAGAATCATGATTTGTACAGGAAACCAGGCCAGTGAAAACATGAGAACCAAGGTGGGTTTTGGGTTTTATTTCCTTTTGTTAAATTCTTGATGCACTGTAAGGAGAATTTATGCTGAAGACTAATCAGATTTCATGACTATCTTTTTGATGGCTTTTTTATTTATTTATTTTGGTTTCCAACTTTGCAGGAACAAGTGACACTGAAGCATGATGATGATGATGATGCTGATGGTGGTGGTGGTGATGATGGGAGGATACTGGAGAGCAATGCAATGGATTATCGAAGTGGGCCTAACCCAAGGCATGGACGGAATTCCAAATGGGGAGGTGGTGGCGGCAAGATGGCAAGTGGGTCCCCCTGAATTTCTCATCCAAAGCCTCTACTTATATAGATATGTAGTAGACGAATTCTGCTGTTAGAAAGATTTAAGCGAGAATCTGAAAGGATTTAACTAGTAAGGCCTTAGGTGATGATGGTTTAATGAAGCCTCCCTTACAGTGAGTGGAAAGGCATTCTAAATGACTCGGCCTATATTACAAGTACTATGTTATGTCATATATGTAATAAGGTCCCTGCAACAACCAAGCTACCTTGCTGCGGTAGTAATATACATCTATGGGAAAGTGCTGACATTTATGTTTGTTTCCAGAGTTTTTTAACGCTCAATTAAAGCTCCAATTACGTTGGCCTGCCTTTTGCTCTTTCTTACTTACTCTTTTATATATATATATATATATATTATTTTTAATATATTTGTAAATATAAAAAATAAAAATTTTAAAATTATTTATTTTACAAAATATATTGATATTATTTTAAGTCATTCTTAATACATTTGTGAATGTATAAAATAATTTAAATGAAATTTGGAATTTCATTTAAATTATTTTATATATTCAGAAATGTATTAAGAATGACCTTAAATTATTTTTAATATATTTGTAAATATAAAAAATAAAAATTTTAAAATTATTTATTTTACAAAATATACTGATATTATTTTAAGTCATTCTTAATACATTTATGAATATAAAAAATAATTTAAATGAAATTTGGAAAGAACAAAATTCAGAAATCTTATTAATTAATGTCAAACAAATTCTATTTTTATATTTTTTTAAGCCTCAGTTTTTTTTTAAAGCCTCTTGTTGGATAACGTGTATGCGGTACTGGCAGTCCACTCATATAATCTTGCCTACCTGCATTTAATTCAATATGTTTGATTATGTAATCTTTGGAGAATATTTCACTGAACCTATTATCATAAATATTTTTAAATATTGTTTGGTGAGCTCCTCAAAGTGCTGCAGTCTCTAGAGTTTTCATCACATGTAGAGTGGACTCTAGAATTTTCTCCTGAAGAGTAATCTATAAAAGAAGATCAATGCTTTGTATTAGGCAATGGTTGCCAAGAGCACCGAAGCTCTGATTATATCATTCCATCAACCTGAAGAAGTGCATGTTGTTGGCGAACACTAACCTAATTTTATTTAGGTCATTACAATCAAAATGTTTATGATCTCAATGTTGTAGCACAATGTTCAGCCAGTAATACTGTGATTGTAAGGTTGAGACTTGAAACTCATGAATGATTTTAATCTGAAGCGCATTAGCTTTTAATAAAAATAGTTTGCTTATATTTTGCAAACTGTTTGAATGTTAGTTTCCTAACACCTCTTTGGTGTTCAGATTCGTCAATGGAATGTCTTGTTCTTTAACTTCATGTGATAGTTGCGGTCGTTATATTAAAATGTCCAAATAATTGCAAAATTAACAGAACCTTAAAAACCATCAAACAACAGGAAAAGTCTTATAAAACAAGCTCATCAAACTGGTTCCTTGTTCTCCATGATTTCTTAGAGTAGGGAGACCATTGGATGATGTATGGTAATGATATAATCCTTGTAAAAAAGAATGAGACATATTATGATCATGGCAAATACAGAATGAATTTTTATCTTAACCATCTGAATCGCAGGCAGAAAATATAATAGAAAATAACTTCTGAACAAAATTATTATGTACAGTTTAATTTAAAACATCGATCAAACAATGATTAATAAAAAAAATTATACATTTCTTTTTCCCTCGTAAGAGATCTGCGTCTGTTTCTAAATATCAATCGATAAAAATTTTAGATAATTTTTCTTATAAATTATCGATTGTCAAAACATAATATGTTATCAAAATTTTATTTTTTAATATAGACTAATATTTGTAAGTTAATAAAAAAATTAAATATATAAAAAAATTAAATATATAAAAAAATAATTGTAATTATGTAAACTATATATAACATGATAGTCTAGATCTCTTTTTATATGTATGATTGTATGTCTGAATATTTAATTTATATATTAATATTAAGAATAATAAAAAATAAATCAAAATATAACTTCATTGAATGTATCATATTTTTTTAATAATTAAAAATGCATCATATATCTATTTATATAGAACGATTGCATTTTGAAAGAGAGTTCTAAATATTTTCTTGCTTATCTTTTCTGATTAATAATGCTATTATAAGGAATGTTTATGTTTTAATGTTGTATACCCACGGTCCAATTTCAGGTGAAAACAATAATGAACATATTATTGTTGCTTTTGTTTTTGTTGTTTGCGAGGTGATAGTAATTTCTTCTTTTACTTTTTGTTTATTGGAAAGGTTAATAAAAAGGGTATGAAAGGTCCCAAAACCTTATACAAAAGAGAAAACTAAAAATACAACATTAAAGTTTTATTGGGACGCCTCTATCAGTGGCAACCAAGCAGGTGACAAGATTCCCATGCAACAAGAAATTCCACCAAAAACAAATTGAAACAGTAATATACCAGGAAACATTTTCAAAGTTTCCACTAGTCTTATCGTGGGGATCTAACCCCTTATTCATTGATATTCAAAAATTTATCACGACGTCCCCTTGAACAAGAGACATACAATAAGGCTGGGTTGTTGCTTTTCTTCCCTTTTTTTTTGAACCACTGACCATCCGTCCTTGTTTTTAGCCTAAAAGGATGATGGGGCTTCCTCAACTGGGATGCAAAGCTAGGATTTAACCTCTACTATTATCCCCAAATTAGTATCTACCCTAGAAGAATCCAGATATGGGGTTTCCTTCTAAGAGGACGCTGGAATTGGCACAACCTTCATTGGAGAGATTAAATTGACCAATAGTTCATCTTCAGAGTGTGATGAGCTTATAAGATACTTGTTTAAAGCTAGGGAAGTAGGGGCTTCAAAAGAGGAGCCAAAATCCTCATTGTTAGTAGCCCACTCTTCATCTGCAACTAGCACTGTGAGGTTTTTAGGGATAAAATCTATTCACCAGGAAAAATCTTTCTTTTTTCTAATAAGGATGTATTTTTTAGTTAAGTGCCATGTGCCAAAATAACTATGACAATGAAACAATAAACCTTCATAGTCAAGATCTTGAGACCAAGTACGTTTTTTACTTTGAGGGTGATTTTTTTGAAAGGTTCTTGGAAGTGTCAATATTTACCAAAACTCTGGAAAAACTAGTGAGGAAGAAAATATTAGTATTTGGGTAAATTCATAGATACCCACCTACGATCTACCAATAGCCCTCAAGTTAGATTCCATCCAAAACTAAAGCAAAAGGTTGGGTAGATGAACCTAGATGGTTTTTATATGCAATGGTTCATTGAGGGCATTGAAAGTAGGGTACCATGGTTTTGTGAGCAGGGGGTGGTGATTCAAGTACTGGAGTAGGTCCTGAATCTTGTTCTTATCCTTAATATTGTGAAAACATTAATAAAGAAGCTTTGAGCACAAGGATACGTATTGAGTTTACCTGAGAGAAGGGGTTTCCATTACTTTGTGATCTAGGTATTAAAATATTGAAGCTTTGGAAATATATCCAAAAATTTGAAGATGATACCCCTGGTATAAAAATATTCCTTTGATTTCAGAACAACCCTAGTTTATTCCTCATCAAAAGTTACCTCTAGGTCAGTAGAAGTAGGGTTGAAATGTTTGGGATCTAATCTAGGAGCTAGATGAGAGAAAACAACGATAAATGGTGTGGGCCTACATTCCAATCTAACCTTTGCCTCCATCACCATAACATCCCAGTTGGGCTGAACATGACTATTAGTGTTTAAAGCTATGTTGCCTGTCGAAGTCTTTTTTCTCACAAGAAGAATAGATCCATGCTACTCCTGGTAGTTGGTGGCTGAAGATAGCTATAGAGGATTGAGCAGAGGCTTGATATTATAGGCCATTAACAGATTTGATGCAGTGGGTGATGCATCATTGAGACCTACATGAATCAAAGGAGCACCAATTTTAGACTAGAAAGGGGTGAGCAGTTGAGGGCTAGACCCTCTAACAACACCATTCACAAGAGTAAATGATGATCGAGCATCCTCCATTGAATCAGTTAGAGCCTATAGATTCAAACCAATGATACATGGTTTAAGATTTGAAAGCTTGTGTAGGTGGGAGTTTGCAAAGCCATTTGTAAAATCCATACTACAAATCCAAATTTTATTCTTTTACTTTGAGTTTACATTCAAACTTATAACTAAATAATTTACTAGAAATATATCTTCAACTAATGGGATATCTCTCTAATATATTTTTTTAGAACTATGGTGTAATTAGTTAGAAGCTTTTAATGTTTGGAACAACATTTCTAATAATAATAATTAGAAGGTAAAATAATTCAAATAAGGTAAAGTATTAAATGTAATAACTATCAATGCATATAGTATACATAATTTATGTAGGAACATCTAAGGATTCATATAATCTTCTATTAATTATAGGTAAAGTGTTAATGTATTTGTGTGATTTTCTTTATTATTGTTGTTTTGGTATGGTCACATAATGACAAATTAAATTCATGATATTTAAATGAGCTTGTACATATTTATTTTTAGGTATGTTAGTGCAAGGATACAACTTTTATTTAGACATATATTTATATATTTTTATGATTGTCCATGTGGCATCTACGTTATGATGTAAGAAATATTTGTATGAATGTTTATGTAGCGAACATCTTAAGACCCAAGGTATTTTTTTTAAGAGGGAACATTTATTCAATTTGAAAAGGAGATAATTTGAAGGGACATCCAATCAAGGAAATAACTAAGGAAAAAAGAAGATTGTCATATTAGAAAAATGAACCTTTACAAGCAAAAAATGTTTGGATGACGAAAGATAAACCGATGGTAGCTAAACAATTTTTTAGATAGAATGCAAAGGAAAACACATGTAGACCATTGAATGGTGTATGGACTATATAAGGGTCTAAGTTATATCTATGGAATGTAATAATCCCATATAGTCAAGTGTGTATTAGGAAGAGTGTGTGAGTGTGTCCATCAATTCTTGTAATTATGTGGTGTTGAATCAATAAGAAAGAGTGTGTTGTGTCTCAATTTTTTAATATGTGTTCATGATTGTGTGAAGGGAGAGTGAGTGTCTAACCAAGTATCAAAAAGGTAAAAACAGTCCTTAAGTGGTCCCTATTTTTATGCTTGCATAATTTGGTATCAGAGTGAGATGTTTTCCTCATGGGTTGGGTTTGTAAGGATCTTGTATGAGTTAGTTGTAGGCTATGAAAAAGATGTCTATTGAGTCAATTCCAAGTTGTGAAAAATAAGATTGCATAGTGATGAGAATGAGTTTGTTTTAGGTATGAGAGAAGTCCTAAAAGTGTTGTGTAAGTCAAAGAGAAGCTCTTTTTTAAATCTATGTTGGTTGTGAAAGAGAATCATTCTTATTAAGGAGATATGGCATACAAAGGAGGAAGAGCAAAAGGAGTAGAAGACATGACAAAAGTGGTGAAATAATTCTAGTCAAGATTAGATATGATGGAGATGTCTACACAAAGTGGAGATGTTGTAGCTTTGAGTGAAGAGGATGAAGATATAATGATGCAATTGTTGTCCCTATAAGAAAGGTTAGATACTTTGGAGAGAGTTAAAATAAGCAAATGAAAAGGTTCTAGTAGAACAAAAAGACTCATTGAGGCCATCATAAATGAAAAAGGTAAGCCCGCTAGTAATTTTATTTTGTTTTGTGGTAAATAAAGACTAGAGAAATTCATGGAGTGGATAGCGGGGCTGCGGGGCTAAAATTTCATTTTGAAGAGGGGAATATTACATACCCTATGAGTGTAACTATTGCATGCAAGAATTTGTGTGGAGTGGCACGTGTTTTGGAAATATTTACAAGAGAGGATAGAAAGGAAAGTTATGAAAAAACTAAGTGTCTAAGAACATATGGTTTCCAAGTTTCTTGGTCATTGTATACACCCAAAATTTTAAAAATAATGGATAAAAAATATTCGTGTTTCAAGGGTTTAAAGAAAATAAAAGAATAAGAAGATAACCAAAGAAAGGAAATATGAGAAGAAAGTTGTCATGTGAGCATCTCAAGTCTACTTTAAGAAGTATCAAAAATAAGGATTCGAGTGTGGAGAATAAGGTTGTCTTGAAAGACAAAAAGAGAGTGATATCCTTGTTCTCCATGATTTCTTAGAGTAGGGAGACCATTGAATGATGCATGGTAATCATATAATCCTTGTACAAAAGAATGAGACATATTATGATTGTGGCAAATACACAATGAATTTTTATCTTAACCATCTGAATGGTAGATAGAAAATATATTAGAAACTAACTTTAGAATAAAATTGTATAAGTTTATTAAGTACAATTTAATTTAAATGTCTGATCAAACAATGATTAATTAAAAAAATTATACATTTTTTTCCCTAGTAATAGATCTGGGTCTGTTTCTAAATATCACTCAATAATTTTTTTACATAATTTTTCTTAGAAGTTATATATTGTCAAAACATAATATGTTATCCAAGTTTTATATTTTAATATAGACTAATATTTGTAAGTTAATAAAAATAAATTAAATATATAAAAAAATAATTATAATTATGTAAACTATATATAACATGATAGTCTAGATCTCTTTATATATGTGATTGTATGTCTAAAAGTATTATATAGAATAATTTAATTACCTAGAATGTCAACATCTCTATCTATATTTCAGGAATAAATATATAACCAATTTATAATACTGAATAAGTATACATTGAAATCAAATATATAATAATAATAATAATAATAATAATAATAATAATAATAATAATAATAATAATAATAACAACAACAACAACAACAACAACAACAACAACAACAATAATAAATGATCATATAACTTCATCGAATGTATCATATTTTTTGTATAATTAAAAATGCATCATATATCTATTTATATAGAACAATTGCATTTTGAAACATATTTATAAATATTTGCTTGCTCATCTTTTTTGATTAATAATTGTAATTTAAGGAATATTTATGTTTTAATGCCATAGCCCCACAAACCAATTTCAAAAGAAAATAATAACCAACATATTGTTTTTGATTTTATTTTTGTTGTTCGTAATGTGGTAGTAATTTATTCTTTTATTTATTTTTCTTAGATAGGTTAATAAATAGGTTTTGAAAGGTTTTGAAACCTTATACAAAGGAGAAAACTAAAAATTACATTTTAAAGCTCTGATGGGATGCCTCTGCCAGTGACAACCAAGCGAGTAGAAAGATCCTATCACAATAGGAACTTCCACTAAAAATAAATTAAAATAATAACATACCAAAAAATTTCTATGAAGTTTATGCCAGAATTATCTTAGGAACCTGACCCCTTTTTCACTGATATTCATAAAATTATCATGGGGTCACCCTAAATAGAGAGACATACATGAATATTGGGTCATTTCTTTTCTTCCTTTTTTCTTTTTTTTGAACCATTGACCATCCTTCCTTATTTTCAGACTAAAGGGATAATGGGGATTCCTCAATTAGGATGCAAGGTGGGGATTTAACTTTTGTTATTGTCTTTGGATTAGTATCTACCCTAGAAGAATCCAGATCTAGGGTCTCCTTCGAGGAGGAGGTTTGAAATGGCACAACCTTCCTTATAGAGATTAAATCGATCAATAGTTCATCTTTAGAGTTTGATGAGCTTATGGGATCCTTATTTAAAGCTAGGGAAGCAAAGTCTTCAGAAGAGGAGGTAGAATCCTTAATTTCATTAGCCCACTCTTTATCTTCAATTAACACCATGAGTTTTTTGGGGATAAAATATTTATACCAGGAAGAATATTTCTTTTCTTTTGAGAAGGATGCCATTTTTAGTCAAGCACTCAGTGCCAAAACAACTACGATAGTGAAATAATAAACCTTCATAGTCAACATCTTGAGACCAAGTGTGGTTTCCAACTCTGAGGGTGATTTTTTTGGAAGGTTCTTGGAAGTGTCAATATTTACCAAAATCTTCAAAAAAGTAGTGAGGGAGAAAATATTAGTATCTTAGTACATTTGGAAATACCCAACCAGGGATCTACCAATAGCCCTTGGGTTAGATTCAATCCAAAACTGGAGTGGAAGGTTGGGTAGATAAAAGCAGATGGTGTTTACATGTAACAATTCATTGAGGGGATTGAAGGTAGGGTACCGTGGTTTCATGAGTAGGGGGTGGTGATTCAAGTACTAGGGTAGGTCCTCAATGTTGTCCTTATCCTCAATATTATGAAAAAAAATAAAGAAGCATTTTGCACAAGGGTAGATATCAAGTTTACTTGAGAGAAGGGGTTTTCATTGGTTTGAGATCTAACTGTTAAGATTTTGAAGATTTGGCTAGACATTCAAAAATCTACAGATGATACCCCTAGTAAAAAAATATTCCTCTGATTTGACAATAACCTTGGTTTCTTCCTCATTAAAAGTTACCTCTAGATCAATAGAAGAAGGGGTGAGAGGTTTGGGATCTGATTTAGGATCAAGATGATAGACAACATCAATGAATGAGGTGGGCCTACATTCCAATCTAACCTCTACCTCCATCACATAACATCCTAGCTAGGTTGGATGTGACTATTAGGGTTTGAAATTATGTTGCCTACCAGAGTCTTTTTTCCCATGAGAGGAGTAGATCCATGTTGCTCCTAGTGGCTGGGTGCTGAAGGTAGTTGCAAAGGCTTAAGTGGAGGGTTGAGATTATAGGCCCCAAGAAGATCTGATGTAGTAGGTAGTGCACCATTGAGATATGCATGAATGGTAGAAGCATCATTTGTAGGCTACAAAGGGGTGAGTAGTTGAGGGTTAGACCCTCCAACTATGTCATTCATAATAGTAAATGATGATCGAGTGTCCTCTATTGAACAAGCTAGATCCTACATATTCAGACTAATGACACATGGTTGAATATTTGAAATCTTGGGTAGGCAGGAGTTCACACAACCATTTAGAGAATCCATATTACACAGCTAAATTTTCTTCTTTTACTTTGAGTTTACATTCAAACATATAATTAAATAATTTAATGGAAAGATATATTCAACTAATGGGATGTCTCACTAATATATTTTTTTATAACTACCATGTAATTAGTTAGAATATTTTAATATTTAGAACAACATTTATAATAGTAATAATTAGAAGGCAAAATAATGCAAAGAAGATAAAGTATTAAATGTAATAAATATCAATGCATAATATACAATATATGTAGGAGCATATAAGGATTCATATAATCTTCTATTGATTATAGATAAAGTGTTAATATATTTGTGTGATTTTTTTATTGTTGTTTTGGTATGGTTACATAATGATTATTTCAATTCATGAGATTTAAATGAGCTTGTACATATTTATTTGTAGGTATGTTAGTGCAAGGATACAACTTTTTTTTAGACTTATATTTACATACTTTTATTATTGTCCATGTGTCATGTATTTTATGATGTAATAAATATTTGTATGAATGTTTATGTGGTGAACATGTTATGACTAAAGGTATTTTTTTAAAGGGGGAACATTTCTTCAATTTGAATAGAAGAGAATTTGAAGCGATTTCCAATCAATAAAATATTTGTGTTAAAAATAAGATTTTTGGATTATAAAAATTAACCTTTATAGTCAAAAAATGTTTATCTAACAAAAGACGAACCAATGGTATCGAAATAATTTTATAGGTAGAATGCAAAGGAAAACATGGGCATAATTTTTAATGGTGGATAGGATATATAAGGGTCTAAGTTATCTCTATGGAATGTAATAATCCCATAGAGGCAAGTGTGTATTAGGAAGAAAATTGGAAACATATAGACTTATAGGTCTGCATTCCTTATGCTTTGGAATTTGAAGAGCTGAAAATTGGAGTTTTTGAGCTTGAAACTAGTTACTTTATGTTTAATTTCCTTAATAATTAGGATAAAAATATTATACCCCCTTGGGAAATTCAAAATAAGACCTCATTACTCTCCTATTGTAGGCATCTTACACACACAGTCTAAGAGTGAGGAGCACTAGATGTTGCTTGGAAAGAATGGTATGAGAGTAAATCACTTGAGAGTATTTGATAGAGATATATGGAATTTAAAATAAATGAAAGTTTATGGATAATCTTCATTCTATTCATCCAACTTTTCAAAGACCTATAAAAATTAATAAACAATGATGACCACCTTACAAATTGAGCAAAAGAAGATTTTTTTTGCCCTTTTTATCCCACACATACTAATAAAGTGTTTTAGGATGTTATAAGAGTTAATTTTAGACTCCTCAAGACCATTTCAAACTTATCCCATGCTTCAACAAGTTCATTCTTTCACCTGAGAGGCCCAAAATTAACCATGTCATGGTTTTGTACCTCAAAAAAGCACCTTAGATCCTTAAAAATTGTTCAAAAAGATAAGGAGATTAATAATGAAAAAATACACTAATTTAAATCCCTTATGGGTCCCAAACTCTAGTTAAAATATTAGGCTCCAACTCCACCTGTACGACCCGCACCATGCATTTAAAATTGGTCTTCATGAGCTTGTGAAGGTAGTGATGGAGGAGAGAGAGATTTATTTGCACTTTAGGACCCAAAAATTGGTCCCAAGATGGAATATTACCTTTAAAATCCCAATATACTCTTCTATAATGTTTTTAACTGTAAGACAGCTCCTCAAATCTATACCAGTGAATAAAACTCCTATTTTGATGTTGAAATCAAGATTTTGACTTCTTTCTAACATCCTGACATATGGTTTCCAATTTTCTTGGTCATTGTATGCACCCAAAATTGTAGAAATAATAGATAGAAAATATTCATGTGTCGAGGCTTGAAAGAAAAGAAAAGAATGAGCAGATTACCAAAGAAAGGAAATATGAGAAGAAATTTGTCATCTGAGCAGCGCAAGTCTACTTTAAAAAGTATCAAAAATAATGATTGGAGTGAGGATAATAAGGTTTTTTTGAAATACAACAAGAAAGTGATGTTTCCATGTGATATGTCTAAATTTTTTTCTAAAAACAACAAGGAGTAAATTTGTCAGAAGTCCAAACCTAATTTTTAGAACAAGAAGGAAAAAAATATTTGTGATCATTTTATAGAGAAAGAACTATTCATAGAAGAAGATATGGAGGTGATAAATTGTTCACCAGAAGAGGGAGACCTATTATTACATTATGAGGAATAATTTATTATATCATATAAGTGGGAAGAGACAAAATGATTCTTGGTTAATGAAGGTAATGCATTTGTTATTTCTAGTTTGGAGGGAAGAAGGGTTGATGACAACCAAGGAAATATATAAATTTCCATAATAGAAATAATAGAGGTGAATGAATAAGGTATCCATGAAGATTTATAGTTTCCAAAAAAGGAAATAATAGAGATGGTTGACATGAATGCTAATGCATATAAGGAGAGTATGGTTGAAGACTAGCAATGAAAAGGATATGAATGCAGAAATAAGAATGAATATAGAACACCCATAGAGGAATATTTTTATAATTAGACTTTAGGAGTCCATGTGTGAGTGGAAGCCATGAGAATAATTGAAGGAATGGAGAAGATTTGGATAACGTGTCCTTAAGGCGTGAGGAAGAGAAAGAAAAAATGTTTGTGGAAACTCTTGATTCTATTAATGTTTTTTTTCAATGTGAAAGTCTAGTAATGAAGAAGAAATCAAACAAAAATAACAAAGTGCAATTTAGTCTAGTATGCTCATTTGTGTGAGAAGTAAAGTTAATAAGTGGAGAAAGAAGATGATATGGTATCGGGAGTTGAATAATTAATTAGTAATGATATACCAATAATAGAAGGTTGTTTTCAAGTCATCATGGAAACAAGAGACAGTGGAAAAGTGTGGGAACTATAAGTTTCTCAAGATAATATGCAAGAGGAATTTCATTTGCAGTAACTAGAGGTAGGAGATAAGACTATCAAAAAATAAATTAAAAAAGATTGGCAAGAAGAAGAAGGCCTTGTCAATAGTATATCAGTTGATAGGTAAGGATATGCATCAAATATCCATATTAAGTGATGGATAAATACAAAAATGTTGGTTACAAAAGTCAAGAAGTTGGTGATAGATGTTGGTCCAATGATCATTTTGACAAGGAGAAATGAAGAATGTCACTTATATGGCATAGAGGCAAGGAAGAAGATAGGTATGGTGTACCTTCTATACCAAGAAAAATGAATAATGAAAGCATTGTTTCACATATGTGATCAACCCACATAAGAATTGTAAAATATACTCTTATGAGGATATATATGCCCTATTATCATATGGATAAGAAAAGTGTAAGGTTCATTTTATATGACATGGTTGTGGTGAATAAATGAGAGTATAATCGACCTAGAGTTGATGTAAAGAGTTTTAAAAAGAGACAATCTGCTAAAGTACTTGGTGTGTTAAAAGGTGATGCCATGGAAATTATGATTCATGGTCAAAAGAATGGTTTTGCCACTTATTCCACCCATGTGAATAGGGTCTCACATTTTAAAAACCCTATGTGTCTTATCTATAAGCATCCAAGGATTTGTGTATTCTTGCATCAAGCAAAAACAAAGTGCTTGTGCTTTTTTGTGATTTATTTCATTTGTTTATTATTTTTTCATGGTTACAAAATTATTAGTTCAATTAATGAGGTTTTGATGAGCTTGTACACATTTATTTATGGCTATGTTGGTAAAAGGATACAAATTTTGTTCAACCTTATTTTTGTATATTTTTATGGTTGTCCATGCACCATGTATGTTATGGCATAAGGAATATTTTTATGAATGTTCAGAATAGTGAAGAACTTGTGCTCTTGATATAGAATTCATAAGATCAAATCTTATAAGGTGTATGGTACGTACACCTCATATTTAGAACATAGTATGTGGCTTCTATGTACTAGGAGAACGAGGTGGTCTCATATGTTGTAAGCTACCTTGTAGACCATAACCAAGGTTCCTTGCATTATGGACATTAAAATAATTCCATTCCAAATGGTGTACATGTTATAACCCAAGGTGTTTTTTCAAAGAGGGGATGCTTTTTCAATTTTAAAAGGAGATAAATCTAAGGGACATTTAGTTAAGAAAACCATTGAGGCAAAAAGAAAATTTTCATATCAAAAAAACTAAACTATACATGCAACATACTCTTGGTTGACATTTTATTGATGGAAGGAAAAGTAGAGGTAAATGAATAGTTTTTTTGGGTAGAATGTAAAGGATAAATGGGCCATAAGTTCCACTAGTGGATGGACTATATGAGGGTCTATGTTATCTCCATTAAATGTAATAAAACCACAAAGTCAAGTGTGTCAGTGTGTCCATTAAATCTTGTAAGTGTGTGGTGTTCAATCAATGATAAAATGTCTCAATTTATGAATATGTGCTCCTATGTATACCAAGGGAGATTGAGTGTCTAAAAAAGTATAAAAAAGCTAAAATCAATCCTTAAGTGGACCCCCACTTTATGTTTACATCAACAACTCTCATACCATCCATAGGACTTTCAACCCAAAGTTTGTTTCTAAATTGACAAATTATTTTGGAATTTGCTTCTATGACTCAAATATTCATTTATTAATTCATTAGTGTTGTTTGTTAATAGAGGGGCATATCTTGAATAAGTTGAGGTTTTCATTATACTATAATACTCTCTATCTAAAATTATGTGTTAATAATTTAATACTATATATATAACATTTGAGAGCAAGAGGTGGTTTATAAACCACTAATGGTACCAAAAAATTTTCCACTAAGATAAGAGTATAGAGGGAAAGAATACAAAATGGTGGGTTATACTTCCCATGATCCCCCTACAAACATATTCTTTACCCAATTTTTATGCACAATTATTATCATATGATGTCTTCATTTTAAGTCTTTCATTACTTCTTTACAAAGGGGCCTATCTTGCATAAGTTAGAGGATTCCATTCCACTATAATAATGTTTATCAAGTAGTTGCAATTATTAATAGTGTAGTATTTATAAGAAAGTGTTTTTTTTAAAAATGTATTATATATACCTATTCAACATGCAATTAAACATAATTCAATGTAAATAGTAAAATAAAATATAATGGTTATGTTTTAAATCTAATTCAATAATTAAAATAGAGGGGTTTTTATAATAATACTTAATTTCATGTAAAATCTATAAATGGTGATCATAGTGAGAAAATACAAAATAAGTCTAGAAAATAAGATGAAGAGAACACAAAAAGTGAGGTGAATATAGATTGTGACCCAAATTGTATGGAATTTCTAGAAGAGTAGTTTCTTTTTCGATGGATAAAAGATAGACAATCTTTTATTTGATGATTTTTTTGTCATATTTGGGGATTCAAAAACCTCACTTGTATTTTTAAAAATTTACAAAAATCCCTAAGAAATTGATCCATTTAAAAATACTAATAAGTAATTCACATTTATAAAATTTTGTGACAATCCCTCATAAATTGATCTCCTTCTTCAAACCCTAATATGGTAGTTAGACCTACAAATGGGTAGGTAAAATCATTATTTTTGGGCATGTGCTCATGATGAAATAGGTTATTAAGCACCTATTATTTCTTAAATATCAAAGATATTGAGCCAATTATAATGTATTTTAGTGAGGTAGTCTAGTCATGATGTTGTGTCTACTCTATATGACTTTTAGTGCTATAATAAGTGCTTCATGTGGTAATAAATGCTTTATATTTCCTTAGTTTTCATGAATGTTTTATCTAAATGTGTAAATTTATTACTCTTAGTCATTTCTTATATATCCTAAATTCACTAATGGAACTATGTATTTATAGATAATTAAAAATGTGTTGCCTTGTGGTGACATAAGCTCAAATTTTAAGAACACTACCAAGCTCTTAACACTCAAGTTTGTGCACACATGAACTAGTTAAAAACTCGGGATAGAGCTTAGAAATATTTTTTTGCTCTCCTTAATTATAGACAAAGCACAAATTATGTTAAATCCATTTGATAAGTTGGTTGTCCTTACACATCTTCTATGATATTATAAAAGACATTATGGCTCATTATCATGGTGTGTTTCAGCCCAACCATCCTCACCTGAATAGAGATATGTTATTAAAAATACTTCTATGTGGTTCCCTACAAGTAACATGAAGCTCAATGGGTTGCATGTGATAGGCTTCTATCTATTGAATATATTCATGAGGTAGTCCAAAATATATTGATGGGTTTCCCTACAAATTCTATCAAACTCTTTGGGATATTATGGATCTAGGTTTGCCAAAGGTCTATCTTGAAGCCATTCAAACCCATTCCATTGAAAATCTCATTAAATAAGGTAATATTAAATTAATTCCCAATCCAATGGATTTGGAGCTCATAATGAGTTGGTTTAATGTTACTTTTAGTTATATAAAATGTGAAAATTGGTAACTTGAGTGTGGCTTGTGACACCCGACCCATTGGTCCCTCTTGGTTGATCTCATGACCCTCATAGCCATCTTTTCACTAATTCCTAGTCATCTATAGCCTTTAAAATATCAATTGAAACTTTTCTAAGAAATATTTCAAGTGATGATTCCATTCCCCTAGGTCTCATTCCTTCAAGACTATAGTGCCCCACTTGCACTATAGCGTTAGACCCTAGGGTGTCCATTTTTTATGCTCTTGTCTAAGTACATTTTTATCACCAATGGTCATTTTATTTTGATTTTTATCTTCCTTCTTGTCATCCTAATGTGAATACATTCAACCCATAACCAAAAAATCCGTATAAAATCCCATTAAAAATTAATTTAGAAAGGGTTGGAAAATATCACAATGTAAGCAAGAATACAAGAAAGACAATTCTGGCATATTTCCCTATTCTCTATATATAGCCATCCAATACAGCCACAAGCTTATTCAAATCCTTACACTAGTACCTAGCCACCTCAAGCATACCCAATTTTAATATTTTGAATCTTCATAAACACTATTTCAGAAAGCACATCAAGTGGGAGAGCTACATATGGATTGATCCCTCTTCAGAGTATTTGTATGTAGGTAGTGTGCCCATACAAGGGGTGTGGATACACATTCAATAAATATTAAGCACACTAACCCCCCCTCTTTTCCAAAGTTTTTTAAATAAAATTGGAGTTTAGGGTTTGAAAAATAAATCATATCTATAAGGAATTATATAGACATTAAATAGTCAAACTTTCACAAGTAGGCTCACACAGACATAATGAGCAAAACCCAAAAAACTCAGTCTCTTGGAGAATAGTGATAAAAGAGGACTATAGCACCAGACCCCAGGGTGTCCTATTTTGGTGCTATTATCCAATCAAAAAATTAAGTTCATATCTTAATTTGTGACATTATCTTAGTCCTGCACAGTGAATTCTAGACACTATCTCAATCGTCTCAGTTTGTTTTCAACTAAGTATTGTTTTCTTCACATTTATTATTATTTATAAAAAGGTTAAAAATACTATTAAATTATACAAATTAGTAGCTTAATTATTACATATTTATTTATTTAGGCAACTTATACCTTTAACTAAATTAGGAATAAAATTCCAATATTCCCAAAAAATTTATATCATTTGGTGAACATGACTTCATTTGCACACAAAAACCCTAGAAACATGTTTTATTGTTGTAATAAATTAGTTGTTTAATTCCTAAATAATAAATGGGTTTGAGAAATTTAAATTAGTGAATAATATTCTTTAATTAACCTAATTATTCCTATAAATAGATAGTATTTTTGCCTATTCTAAATATAGCAAGAAGCGAGATAAAATAGAACGTAGCTTATTTAGGTTGATCTGGATTGAGACATGGCCTAGTACTGAAAGAGTAAGACTAGAAAATACGCTAAAATAGGTTCCTAAACTTTATTTTTGAGTTGGATAGGAACACAAAAATTGGACACCCTACTATTTGGCACTGTAGTCCTATTCCAATACGATTGTCCTAAGGCTAAAAGCTTTCTAGGTTCTATTCGGTAGGCTAGTGTTACCCTATCTATGAATTTTTTAGGATTAAAAGCATACAAAGCTCATTATGTGTCTAATTTAGTATTTAAAACCCTTATGAGATATTTGTGCTTGAACATGAATGGAATTTTCAGAGAAATAGAGATGGGGTTAGTGTGTAAAGGTTACAGTAGATGAATTTTACACCCCGTGTGTGGGCATACTACCTACATACTAATACTCTGAAGAGGGATCGAACTAGTGTAATTTATGTGTGATGTATTCAACTATATGTAATTTTGATGACTAGGTACTAGTATGAGTGCTTGAATAGGCTTGAAATACTCTTGGAAGGTTGTATGCAGAGAATAGGGAAGAGTGCTTGAGTGTATTTTCTTGAATTCTTGCTTATTTTTTGTAAATGAGTGCCAACCCCTCTAAATGGAATATGGATGGAATTTTATAGGGTAATTAATTATCATTGTTTAGATGACTTCATATTATACTAATAAGGAAAAATATAAGGATTTGGAAAAATATAACCATTTGAGGTAATTTTGCACCTAGACAACAATGCCAAAAATAAGACACCCTCGGTTCCAGCACTCCTATCCAATTTGGGTGCTATTATCCTAAGGGGATGAGACCTGGGGGAATGGATCTAGGCCTAAAAGGATTGCTTGGGTCTGAAAGAGCTAAGTTTGGAAGGCTATGGATGACTGGGAATTAATGAAAGAATAGCCTATAAGGGTTGTGTGAGAAAGAAAGAGGACCTATTGTTTAGGTGTCATTATCCATGCCTAAGTCATCCAATTTCACATTTTATAGGACTACATTCCCCCCCTTTATTCTAGTGATGCAATAAAGTGAAATACTAGGATAAAAGAAAAAAAAAAAGCATACCTAAACTTATCTATAAGGGAGAAACTCATGAAGCTATGTGATGTTGGATGTGCATACAGAGAGCACATTATAAATTATGAATCTACATATGAAAAAATAAATGATATCAGTTCTTAATATATAAATTATATCTAAAATAATAACATACAAATATTAAGTAAGAGGAAGATAAAAGAATGAATACACCTCACCGAGTATGCGAACCAATATAAAACATGTGATGTTGGATTATGCTAAGTATGTGTTGAATCAAGAGTAATATCATGAACGTAGCTAAATTATTAGTTCCGTTAATAGTGGATCAAGAATTAAAAGAATGACCATCTGGATCAATCATCACCAACTAAGTGAAGTTAATGAATCATGCATGTGTTAATCGATGTTTGGACTATGTGTCCAATCCCTTTGAATAGGTGGCTCAAGAATACAAAGGTTGGCCTTTTAGCTCCATCATTTCCCTATGAAGTGAAGCTATGAAGTGATACTAGTATATAATAGATTTCATATGAAATGGCTCATATAGCCCATGGATATTCTAGAAATCTAACAATGTGGTATATATAGCCTGAATGTATGCTAGAAACAAGGTCACTCTTGGCCATTTTGAAAGATGGAGGTTAGGCTTGTATGAAAGCTACTCTAAAACTCATATACTAGGATTATATGAAATCCAACTCAGGAACTTGGGCACTCAAAAATTTAAAATTTTATGAAAGTTCAACGTGAAATCAATTCCAACCACCTGCAAATGAAGTAAGGCACACAACTACTGAGAATGCCTAGAATAAACTAAACTTAGAAGCAAAATAAAATCAATGTGTTATGCACATTTCCCCCAATCACTGATGTTTGGATCTTGGATTTTGATCTATAAGTTATTCCAACTTCCTAATCTATAATAAAAGTGAGAACCATTATGCTGCACATGATAACACCTTATATCCAAGATAATTGTATTGAAACTACTAAATCTAACTAATCTAGAACTACAAAAATTATCCCTAGACTAAACATTTTGCCTTTTTTTAGAAAACATGAGTGTTTTTTTGCTTGGATAGGAACAAAAAAATGTTGAAACCCCTATGGTTAGTGTTATTATCCATTTTTTATTCTATTGTCTGATGTGAAAACTAGTTACTGATCTAGAATTCTCACTATTTTTCTACTCTATTATAACCAGTTTGACCTTTGGATTCTATACTGAGTGGTTTGAATACTGCTATTTCTCCTACTAGGAGATTTAGTCTCTATGAATAAACCCCTATTCATTTCCCCCTCTTTTGAAGCTAGGAATGATGAACTTGCAATGACTTCCCTTAGAAGAAAATATTCCTACAAGTGTGTTAAGATGTATAGATATATGATATAGCATTTGATATTTGACAATATGTTTCAAGATATAGAAATGTTTATATCAATATATTATTATATCAATAGGGTTATTCCTATATAGATATAACAATGTGAAATAATGTGTAAAATACTAAACTATAAATGTTACATATTAGTTATTAGTTGTTAGTTGGAGGGATGGAGATTGATATTGCTTGTTTGCACACATTGAGAAGAAAACAAGAAAGCATGTAAACAATCAAGAAGAAATAAGCACAAAAGGATGGAAAAGGGACCATGCAAACAATGGACATGGGCACATGTCTTTCAAACTACAAAACAAGCATGGAAGGCATGTTCAAATGCCACATATACATACAATTCAAACAAGCAAAGTTGGCATAAGGGCCACATGCACATATAAAAGTACAAGTAATGGAAATTGTCAAATGTCCTAAGGCACAAAAATGAATATAATTAAAGGACATTGGAAAATTTCCTAAGGAATAAGTAGGATTCAAATAGGAACTAGAAAATACAATCACACAAGCTAAACTAAACAAGCAGAGAAAACATGTAATAATCAGAAAGATACAATCACATCTAACTATCAAAGTCAATGTGAAAGCATGCAAAACATTTTTAATAAAATATTAGGTATATTCTAAAAGATACACAAGTGTTTAATACTAGTGAAATGTCGATATAATATTCTATTTAAGTTATAAAGTAATGTACATCAGCATGATAACTTATAGTGTGTAGTGTAAGAATGACATAACTTAAATGGTGTAGTCATGTAGAAGATGTCCCCAGTGGGTTTGTATATTGATGTGTGTCTCGAATATAGAATTAGGATTTCCCCATCAATGGGTAGAATGAAGTAATCAAGTAGCTAGATGTCACTGCACACACTCAAAGAAGATCAAGTGAAGCATAACAATGTAGATAATTGACAAATAATAGCATGAAATAAAAAATGTAAGTCATAGAATGATAGTATTAATGTAAATCATGGATGATGCATACAATCAAAATATTTTTGTTTTTTTTAATTTATTTAAATGTTTTTTTTTTTATTTTGAAATTTTTGTATTATTTTTGTATTTTAGAATTTTTTAAACTATATATAATCATGAAGCAAAGATTACGTAAAAGTAGGGCTAAGAAGAGATGATACTAACTGATGAATCTCATAGGAAACCCCCTATCATGTTGTCATGTATCATGGTGGCTCATTTAAAACCAATCATAGCAGGTTGTTATATGAAATAGGTCCTAAGAAACTCACTTGTTGTGAATATTTCTGTGAAGTGACACTTTATGATATATATGACTGAGAAATAGATCAAGATGGAGCTAAAACCTATGTTGGTGGCTTGTTTAATACCAATTATAGTGGGTTTCTACTTGAAATAGGTCCTAGAAAACTTGGTTGTAGTGAATATTTCACTAAAGTAGTACTCTGTGATATGTATGTTTATGGAACTACATTGTATATGATATGGAGTACACTACTATATGCAATTTGAGCTCATTGTAATGGTCTCCAAATCCATTGATTAGGTGGGATAGGAGATCTCCTATGAGGATCTATATAATAAAATGTATTGCTATCACAATGTGTAAATGATGATTCTTGTGAAGGAATGTCCTAAGAGGACTCAATCATGGATGAATGAGGTCTATGGTTCCATGACGGAGGAGATCTTGGTGCCCCCTACGTGAATGATATGATACCATTATCAATAAATATATTAATGAAATTATTTAATCCATAATAATCATTATCTTTATGTCCATGGATATGATGGTAGTTGTAAAAGGGCCGATGTGGCTGCTTATATAGGAGATGTGGATCTCACCGATGAGTAGAAGGAAATGTGATTAACCTCCAATCTAGTAATATTGATAATATAACATATGGTTTGTCCCTCTCTAAATCAAAGTGTAATGGTGCCATACTATTGTTATCTATAGTGCTTATTATAGGTTGTGATCTATAAATTGGCTCTCTATTCTTGACTAGTTGCTTTTCTAGTTGTGATTTTTGGTTTTGATGTGTAACATTTCTTGAAACCAATTGAATAGGTGAAGGAGAATATACATGATTGGCACTCGGTTACCCTTGAAGATTTTGTATTATAATCTGATTTTCCAATGTTATTATATTTTCAGGTAATAGTTTATTCTATGTTTGTAAATCTAGAAATAGCTTGCTCATGATGGTGATTTGATTCCTTAGTGTCTCACAAGTGCAAACCTTTATTTCTTCCAATTGAGCACGTAAGCACATATATTGAAGAGGGTTTGAAGAAGCTATAGGTAGAATGTATACATTAGGAGCAATAGTATAGGTTGTCTCACCTTTTGGAGGGGTGATAGCATGGACCTAGTTAGAGGGAGAGTAGTTATAACCCTCTTAAGGGAGAAGAGGAGAAGTGATTTCTTTCCTCTACATGACATATGACATAGAAACAATAGCAACCAAAAAGGAATATACATTTAGGTAGAAAATATACATATAGGATAAAATGTGCATAAGTGGAGTTATAAATTATATAGAAATATGATTAGAGAGAACATTCAACATGAAGGATAGAAAATAAGGGATATAAAGCATGAATGCATAAATAGCTTTGACTTGTGAAATAATATTTCTAGAATGTTTATAAAAATAGAGTTGGACATTGTTCCTCATGAGAGATAAAGAGTATACAAAATAAATGTTGAAATCTTGTGTAATTTGAGCAATAAATTTTGTAATATCATCTTTAATTATGAAAATTAAGCATGAAGTGCAGAGGATGAATCTCTGTACTAACATATGATAGACTTCATCATTCATATACATGATAGGGCCCATTCTAGTTTCCTTGTTATTTGTAAGAAACGTAAAAAATGTTTGTACATAAGTAAGAATAATTTTTGAAATTTGATTATAGATGTAAGGTGATACCTTAAGAATCAAATAGGTACTGGTATATGCAACTAGGGATTTGAAAATAATATTCTTTTACAAAATACTATGAACTTTTGAAATTGAAATTGAATTTTTGAGTTAAGTATGCAAGTAAAAATTCAAAAATTTATGGGAAACCGTTTTATTTAATGGTATCTAGTAGATGTAAATAGTATTTTGAGAAAAATAATTTTTTGAAAATTAATATGAATTTTTGAAATTTGAAGTGACTTTCTAATTTTAATATGCAACTAAAAATTCAGAAAATAATTAGAAAATTATAGGAAAACTACTAAGACCTAGTTGATTCAACTAGGGTTCAAAATAAATATTTTTTAAATTAATATGAATTTTTGGTAATAATTTGAAAAAATTATAGAATTTTGTAGAATTTTGTTTGAAATTTTTTGGAAAAATCATAAAATATTTCTAAAATTATTAATATATTTTTTCTAGTGTTTGAAAAGTGTTTGTATATAAAAAAGGACCTAATATGTGCAAACTAGGGTTTGAAAAAAATATGTGATATTTTTTCAATTAATTGGTATATTTTTTAATTTTAAATTTAGGAAAATTTATAAAATGATAACAAAAAAGTCAAAATTAATTATCCCTAGGGTTTATAAGGTTTCTGTACAAAAATTCAAAGTAAGTTGGGTTCACCAAATGTTTTATTATTTTAGGAAATTAGGTGTTTAATTCCTAAATAATAAATGGGTCTAAGTAATGTAAATTAGTTAAGAATATGCTTTAATTAACCTACTAATTTATGTAAATAGATAGTATTTTTTCCTTTTCTAAATATATTAGGAATTGAGAGAAAATAGAATGTATCTTATTCAGGTTAATTTGGATTGAGATAGGGCCTGATACTAGAGGAGCAGGGCTACAAAATAGGCTAGACAGGTTCCTAAAGTTCATTTTTGGGTTGGATAGGAGCATCAAAAGTGGACACCCTAATGTTTGGTGTTGTATTCTCATTTTTATGATGTTGTCTTGAGGATAAAAGCTTTCTGGATTCTATTCGATAGGCTCTTGTTATCCTATCTATGATTTTTTTAGGCCCAAAAGCCTATAGATCTCACTGTGTGTCTGATTTAGTCTTCAAAACCCTTAAGAGATCTTTATTATTAAACTTGAATGAAATTTTGAGAAAGAGAGAGAAGTGGTTAGTGTGTAAAAGATACACTGGATGTACTTCACACCTATATGTGGGCACACTACCTACATACAAATACTCTGAAGAGGGATCAAGCTAATGTAGTTTTTCCATTGAAGTGCTCGACATAATTTGTGTGTGATGTATGCAACTAGATGTGAAATTATATGTACATTGGATGACTGTGGACTAGTATGAGTGCTTAAATAGGCCTGAAATGCTCTTGGAAGGCTATATGCAGAGAATAGGGAAGAGTGCTCGAGTATAATTGCTTTTATTCTTACTTATTTCCTGTAAATGAGTGCCAACCCCTCTAAATAGACATTGAATGGAATTTTATAGGTTAATTAATGATTTCAAGTTAGAGGAAATCATATTAATTAGATAAGGAAAAAGATAAGGATTCAAGAAAATATGACTGTTTGAGGTAATTTTGCACTTGGACAATATCATCAGAAACTTGACACCTTGGGTTCTAGCACTCCTGTCTAATTTTGGCATTATCATCCTAAGGGGATGAGATTTGGGGGGATAGATCTAGGATTGAAAGGGATTTTTGGTATAATATATCTAATTCTAGAAGACTATAGACGACTGAAAATTAGTGAAAGAATAGCCTAAAAGGTTTATGTGAACAAGAATGAGGACCTATGGGTTGGGTGTCATTAGCCATGCCTAAGTCATCCAATTTCACATTTTATATGACTAAAAATGTCATGTCCCCTTTTTTAGTGGACATCATCAGACTTTATGGTTAGCCTATTATGCGACCCTCGTAGGCTGATAGGATGAATAGAGGGTCATGATGGAGATTGGCTTGGCTACGATTAGCAGAATTCCTACAGTCGACTTTCGTTCGGGCTCTTTCAGACATGAATTAAGGGAGATATTAATATTTGATTGATTTAATCAAATATTAATTATTTGGTCTAATTTTAATTAATTATTAATTATTTGGTCTAATTTTAATTAATTATTAACTATTTGGTCTAATTTTAAGACCCTAATTCTAATTTAAGAATTGGTCTAATTTTAAGAAACCCTAATTCTAATTTAAGAAAATCTAATTTTGGAAACACACCTTTTTGGAGGGTATAAGGGTTTCTTATGGGAGAGAGTTTGAGAATATGATTTATTATTGATATTGATTCTTGTTAAGAATTCTTCTGTGATGACTGAGCCAAGGGTTCCAGGATTCCATTTGCATTGAAGAACATCCACTCTTCATTGTGTGTGATTCAGAGGTTGTGAGAGATCAGCCAATCTATTGCCAATTTGAGAGATAGCTTCATACAGAAGTTATTACAGAGGTTTACAAGTTTGAGAGATAACTTCACACAGAAGTTATCACAAGTATTTACAGGGATTTATTTTATTAAGTTTTTGATTTAGGGTTTTGATTCAGATATTGCACAGATAAAGATCTTATGTATTAGAGCCGTTCCAGATTTGCAAAAGATCAGGTTTTGAGATGATATTTGTATTCTTTTATATGCGTGCCAGAGATTCATTATTGTAATCATTTTGAAGAATAATAAGAGCACTGATTTGCCAGTTAAGAGATTTACTGTGGTTTATTGTTTATCTTCTTAATTTATTCTGCAAGAGTGTATCTTTGTTCAAAGCTTTTGTGTTTCTATATTCCCTGTTTGAACGGGATATTATAGTGGTATCAGAGCTTTTGAAGAAAAAAAAGGAGCCCCTAAGTAAGGGACATTACAGTGGTATCAGAGCTTTTGAAAAAAAAAAGGAGCCCCTAAAGGACATTACAGTGGTATCAGAGCCAAATTCCTGCCATCCTGTTGGGCACATCAGAGCCAATGTTCTGCCATCTTGTTGGGTAGAGTGGGTAGATTGAATCAGAGAAGTATCCATGATGTCTTCATGTACTTATAAATAGTGGGACAAGGATATGAAGAATTTGAAACAAAGTTTGAATATGTTGGCTAAAACCCAGAGGAGGATGAATGAAATTCTTTCAGACCCTACATTCGAAGACAAATTAGTACAGTATATGGCATCCATTCGTAAAAGGTCCACATCACAAAACAGAAAGAAGGAGAAACAAGAGGTCTCTACAGGGGTTGAGGGCCACCCTACACCAGTTGTTAGACATGTTGATTTGACTCAAGAGGATATGAGGGCAGCCATGGGGAATGAGTTGTCTATATCATCTTTGCAAGAAGTTTCACTTGAGACTTCTACATTGGAGACCAGCATAGAGCATGCTAATGATATGGATAATAAGAGTATGGATTCTTTGCATGATCATATTGCTCCTTCATCTTCACATCAAGAACATCAAACTTGGATGGATATGGAAAGGACCCAAAATTTATGTGATATGTGGTCACAAAAGGCCAAGGAGGCTAGATTAGTGGATGCCAATGCAAGACAACATCTTCAAAACATAAGGAGACAGAAAGGAGTTACAACAGGTTCTTCTTGTGATGAATTATAGTAAATCAAAGTAGCTACACTTTAAGATGCTGACAAAGAGGAGGAAACTGCACCAGGAGTTGAGAAGAAAGAACCTCCAAAACCTGCTCTGCATGATAGTCAAAAAAAGGACAATGGTGATTTTGAAGATCCAGTAGAATAGGATAGTGGGAAAAAGTTTGGTATTGTAAATGATGCTAATCGATAGGCTGACAAGGATACTTTGCTGAAGCTAAAAAATATGCTTGAAGAGAGATCAAGGCTCAAGCCCCTTCCCCTACCTCCACCCCTTCCTACTTACACAGATGCTCTTGGGAAATCTATATCCACATCTGAGGTGCCTGCAAGACCCAAAGATGCAGATTCTGATGTTGAAATCATGAAGAGTAATGTTGTAGATGATAAAAATGAAGATGACACAACAAGTGAAAATAAACCAACATCTGAGCATGAAAGACCTGAGTCTAGCTCATCTGACAGAGGGAGGCGCTATGATAGAAACAGAGAGAGATATAGAGAGCAAGATGTAAAATGTGAGAAGGAATGAGAACTAGAAAGATATGAAAGGGAACGTGAAAGAGAGAGGATGCGTAGGGAAAGGGAGCATGAGATGAGGATCTAGGAAGTAGAGTGTCTTTATGAAAAATGTGAAAGGGAATAAGAAGCCAGAGAGAGAAGGAACGGCAAAGGCAATATGAGAGAGAGCGGGAAAAGGACAAAGAAAGAGAGCGGCGGAGGGAGATCAAAGATCAAGAAGTGATATAAATTATCACACCTTTCAAGGTTATGGTAGTGATGAGAAAAAATGGTTTTTTAAAGCAAAAATTTAGTGAAAGAATAGAAGACAAGTTTGGTCCAATTGTCCATCGAATTATAGAAGGAGAAACAAAGGTTTCTAAGCTAGGCAAACTACGATGTGCAAATTTAAAAATTTCTGTGCAAGATGTCAAAGCTAATGACTTGCAGCAAATGTTTCTTGCTATGATAGAGCAGGTCCACATTATTATTTTAAAACTTGCAGATAGGTTACATAACATGCTGACTTTGTCACACATGCCACCACCTAAACAACATAGCATTGCTTCAGAAACATTGACGATTTATGCGCCTTTGGTGAAATTATTAGGGATGTATCAAATCAAGTCAGAACTTGAAACTCTGTCCTTCATGTATATGGATCTAGGAAATTTTTCTGACCTAAAACAAAAGGTTGAATAGATTCAGAAAGAGCAAGAAAAGGAATTATCAAAAGCAAAAAAAAATTTGATTTTGAAAATTGAAGAAGATCAGTTTCTTGACTTCAAGACAATGGATGTTGCAGTAATTTCAATATGTAAGGAGCTATATAGCATATACAAAAGGATTTTAGAAACAAAAGGTTTGATTAATGAAGTAAATGAAATAGCTCTGATCTAGATCATATTGAAACCAAAACCATGTGACAAGGTTGCATTAGTATTATGCAGTGCACACTAGGTATGCTACCATGTCCTTGGCCTAATACATGGGATATGGACACCCATTCTACGAGCAATGAAAGATTATGTTGCAACTCCAAAACCTAATGTTTATTAAAGCCTTCAAACAAAAGTTATACCATTTTTGTATGAGAGTACCTTTCAAGTTGAAGTACAGATAAGAACAGAGGAGATGGATAAGGTAACAGAGAAGGGCATTGCTGTACATTTCAGTGGGAAATGGATCTCTTCTGGTTTAAATGGAAGTTGTTGTGGAGTTGGAATGTACCTTCCACATAACACGGTGGAATGTGTATATGGTATTTGTGATTTTCACAGTTTGAGTTGTCCACTCTACTTGGGTTATGATATTTTGAGAGTTTGTTTCTCATGGGTTCCTCATTGTGGCAGTTGTGATTTTAGAGTTTGGTTGAGTTGTGTTCCCCAGTCTGATTCTGGATTCCTCTTGGTTATATTTTAGAGGATATTTCAGGAGCTTGCGTTGATTGACAACAGTATAGATCATGACTATATTTGGGATCCAGGTGGATTGATTGGTTTATTGTTCAGTGATTGCTTGGGGACAAGCAATTTCAAGAGGGGCGGATAATCATGTTCCCCTTTTTAGTGGACATCGTCAAACTTGATGGCTAGCCTATTATGCAACCCTCGTAGGCTAATAGGATGAATAGAGGGTCATGATGGAGATTGGCTTGGCTACAATTAGCAGAATTCCTACAGTCGGCTTTTGTTCGGGCTCTTTCGGACATGAATTAAGGGAAATATTAATATTTGATTGATTTAATCAAATATTAATTATTTGGTCTAATTTTAATTAATTATTAATTATTAATTATTTGGTCTAATTTTAATTAATTATTAATTATTAACTATTTGGTCTAATTTTAAGACCCTAATTCTAATTTAAGAATTGGTCTAATTTTAAGAAACACTAATTCTAATTTAAGAAAATCTAATTTAGAAAACACACCTTTTTGGAGGGTATAAGGGTTTCTCATGGGAGAGAGTTTGAGAATATGATTGATTATTGATATTGATTCTTGTTAAGAATTTTTGTGTGAAGACTGAGCCAAGGGTTCCAGGATTCCATTTGCATTGAAGAACGTCCACTCTTCATTGTGTGTGATTCAGAAGTTGTGAGAGATCAGCCTATCTATTTCCAATTTGAGAGATAGCTTCATACAGAAGTTATTACAGAGGTTTACAGGTTTGAGAGATAAATTCACACAGAAGTTATCACAGGTATTTATAGGGATTTATTTTATTAAGTTTTTGATTCAAGGTTTTGATTCAGATATTGCACAGATAAAGATCTCCTATATTAGAGCCGTTCCAGATTTGCAAAAGATCAAGTTTTGAGATGATATTTGTATTCTTTTATATGCATGCCAGAGATTCATTATTGTAATCATTTTGAAGAATAATAAGAGCACTGATTTGCCAGTTAAGAGATTTACTGTGGTTTATTGTTTATCTTCTAAATTTATTCTGCAAGATTGTATCTTTGTTCAGAGCTTTTGTGTTTCTATATTCCCTGTTTGAAGGGGATATTACAGTGGTATCAGACTTTTGAAGAAAAAAAAAGGAGCCCCTAAGTGAGGGACATTACAGTGGTATCAGAGCTTTTGAAGAAATAAAAGGAGCCCCTAAGTAAGGGACATTACAAAAAAGCCCTAGGGTAAATTCATTGCTATTCTTTCCAATAATTTTTTGATTTTTTCCTTGCATATTTAAATCATAATTTGGCATTAAATTTTAAAATTTCATAGTAATTTTAATATAATTTTCTTTCAATCCCTAGATGCTCATACTAGGTCCTAGTATTTTCCCAATATTTTTCCTCTATTTTTCTAATTTTTTACTTACATATCTAAATTAATAATTTGCATCAAATTTTAAAATTTATTAGTAATAATTAAAATACTTTAATTCAAAAGCATAGTTGCATATACTAGATCTTGTTTGCTTCTTGAGGTATCATCTTACATCTAAATCAAACTTAAAAATTGGATCTAACTTATTTTCAAATATTTCAAGCAGTTTTGGAAAATAATAAAGAGACCATACTCTATCCTATTATGTACATGAAAGATGAATTTTACCTTATGCTAATACAAATATTAATTTTTTTATTTTCATGCCTACTTTTCATAATATGGGATGATATTAAGAAATTCGTTGTTAAACATAGTAAGATACCTCTCCTTCAAATAAAAGTTTACTTATATTTAATACAAGGTTTCATCTCTTGCTTTCTATCTCTCATATGGAAAAAAATTCAAGATTATCATGATAAACACATTAGAAACATCATAGCACATTCAAAAATTTCTTATGCATTCATACACAAATTCATGCTTTATATCCCTTTCTTTCTATCTCTCATACGAATTTTTTTTCATGTTTATCATGTTAAACACATTACAAATGTCATATCACATGCCAAAGTTCTTTATGCATTAATGAAAAATTCAATGATCTCTATACCAAACTTGTTGTCTCGTATGAATTTCTCTTCATAAACAAATTTTTATAAAACTTATAACTCAAATTTCATACATTTAATTTCACATTCATGATTTTTACCTAGATGCATATAACTTATTGGATTTTTACCTAGACATACAAAAACACTAGTGGTTATATCTATGCCTCCTACCTTCAAACTTGGTACATCTAGCTCTTATCCCACACTGACTACCATCTCTATGCCTATAGTAGATCATGCAGTACATGATATCACCTAAGTTTATGAATATAGGTAGGTTGATTACACCCATGGCTATAGTTTTATCACTCAGGTCATCACCCATTTAGATACAATTTTAGTGCTTGAGCTCTTTCAGTGATTAGATATTTACAAATATGTGTTGTATATAACTCTTCGTAATACTATAATTCATATTTCTACTGAACCAACATATGTTGCATCTATCCTCAACACAATGCAATGGATTGAATAACATATTTCCTTTGAAAAAGAAGATTTACCCGATGGCACATCATTAAACAACATCTACCTCTATATATTTAATTAAGAATTAATGATGTGGGGGTAAAAATAGTATTAGTTGATAATGGTTTAGGACTCAATATTTGCAACATTTCTTTTCTTAAACATCTTAATAGACAACCTCATGATCTAGATAATTTTGGTATCAAAATTAGAGGTTTTGACAACATTCCATAAAAATTCATGTGT
>JARHVA010011088.1:90000-94328 GCA_037957365.1 Torreya grandis
TCTTTGTGTATCCTTTAAAGCTATCCTCCTTGATGACCAGTATCACGAAAAGTGTCTACACCAACTCAAGTGGTTAGACTGTACATATATTTAAGTAGTATAACATCTCAGAATCTACCAAAAATGTATACAATGATCTTACAACAAATGAGTTTACACCAAATAATTCTATGTTAATGATCTCATTCTCAAATAAAATCTTTGAAATGTAAATGCCAAAGAAGAAATAAAAGTAAATTTAATATCAAATTGGCTAGGTCCATATATCATTACCTAAAATCTTAGCTCTAAAGTGTATCATCTAGCCTCACTTGAAGGAAAGAAAATCAAAAATACAATGAATATTATGCATCTACGTAGATTCTATGTCTAGCATTTCATTGTGCACATTATAATATACATAATTTTTCAAACTTACTTGTATATAACTTTCTTTCAAATAACTTGTACATCATTTCTTATTATTTATTGTAAATAGTCTTCTTATGATTGATTGTAGATAATTTATTCCAAAATCTAAAAACATTCAAATAATTCAAAAATTCAAAAACATTAAAATAATCTAAGACATAAAAACATTTCAATTGTATGCATCATTCATGATTTACATTTTTACTATCATTCTAGACTTACATTTATTATTATATGTTATTCTTTGTCAATTTCTCTAAATTACCATGCTTCACTTGATCTTCTTTGAGTGTGTGCAGTGACATCTAGATCATTGATTGTTGCACTCTACCCATTGAGGGCGAATCCTTCTACTAAATTAGAGACACACATTGATATACATACCCACTAGGGGCATCTTCTACATGACTAAACCATCCAAGTTATGTCATTTCTAAAAAGTACACTCTAGTTATCATGTTGATGTACATTGCTCACTAGATTACATAGATTGCTCTATCAATACTCACTAGTATATAACACTTATGTATTTATTAGCATATACCTAGTCTTTTACTCCATGCCTTTCATATTTTCACTTATTTATTTTATCAGTTATATGTGATTGTATTCCAAGTATTTACATGCTTTCCTTTCTTTCTTTTCTAGATGTGGTTATATTTCTTAGATCCTATTTTGTCTCCTATATGTTCCTTTAGGACATTTTCCAATGTCCTTCACTTCTATTATTGTGTGTGCCTTATGACATTTTCCAATTTCCTTTTCTTGTAATCTTCAATGTGATTGTGGATTTCATGCCAACCTTGCTTGTTTATAATTGTGTGTGTATGTGGCATTTAAACATGCCTTGGATGCTTGCTTTTTAGTTTGAGTCACATGTGTCCATGTTCCTTGTTTTTTAGGCCCCTTGGCCATTCTTGTATTATTTTTTATTCCTACCTTGTGTGCTTATTTTCTTGATTACTTCTCAACTATCTATAATGCCATGATTCACATCAGGCATTATCTTGCTTTCTTAGATGCCATAATGGACATCATGCTCCATCCTTCCTTAACAACTAAAAACTAACCAGACTTCTATTTCTAATTTAGTACATTACACATGCTATTACATTTTTATATCTATCTAGGTATACCCCTATTGACCTAAAAATCTCTCATTACAAACCATGTTATATCTTAAGATATGTTATTGATTAGCATTGCTATATCATGTATCTTTGTAGCATAACACAATTATAGGGATATTTTCTCTAAGGGAAGTCATTGTAAGGTCTTAATTTCTACCCTTAAAAGAGAGGGAAATAAGTATGGGTTTTGTCACAGAGATCAGAGCTCCTAATAGTCAGAAAACCAATTTTCAAATTAGTAACTAGAATTCAAACTATGTAGAATAGACTAAGAAGATAGAAAAAATCATAGTAAAATCATCAAAAATAGCTTAGGAAAATATCACCAAGATTAGAATACAACACTAGACATTAGTGTCCATTTTTGGCATTCCTATTTTAACAACAAAAAAATTAGGGTTTCTAAAAACAAGCAGAAAAGTAGGTTCAGCTACAATTTTGCACATTCAGACCATTTCAAATAAAATAATTTTAATACAATTTTCCTCAAATAATCTAGATATAAGGGGCATCATGCATAACATGATGGCTCTCAATTCTAGTTTTAGATAGGGTAGTCGTTATAGCTTTTAGATTAGAATACATGTTATAGACACAAGTGATTGGGAGTAATGAGCATGACACATTTGTCTTCTTTTATTTCCAAGTTTAGTACATTACACATGGTATTCTTAGTAGTTTCATGCCTTATTCCATATTTATGTGGTTGGAATAATTTTGGAGTGGCTTTCATACAAGCCTAAACTCCACTTTTCAAAATGGCTTTCATATAAGCCTAATGCCCAATTTCAGAGTGGATTTCATACAAGCCTAATCTCCACCTTTTAAAGTGGACAAGAGTGGCTTAGTTTTTAGCATACATTCACATATCCATGCCATATTAATTATATTATAGATCATTCATGGGATTCAGGATCCATCCTATATGACACATAGTTCATAATGGCACTAGTTCATAGCTTCACTTCATAGGGCAATGATGGAGCCAAAGTACTAACTAGCCTTTGTATTCTTGAGCCACCTACTTAGATGGATTGGATACACAATACAAACATTGATTAACACACTCATGATGACATAGCTTCACTTAGTGGGAAATGATCAAGCCAAAGGACTAGCTATCCTTTGTATTATTGAGCCATCTACTCAGAGGGATTGGGACACACAATCCAAACATTTATTAGCATATGCATGATCACATAAATTCATTTAGTGGGTGATGATGGAGCTAAAGGGCCAGCCTTTGCATTATTGAGCCAACACAATGAATTAATAACTTATCTCCATTCATAATATTATTACTGGTATAGAACATACCCAACACACATATAAAATCACTTAGCATCACAAAAAAATTTGTATTGGTTTACATACTCGATGAGGTGTATTCATTCCTTTTCTTCCTCTCTCTCTCCTACCCAACTTTATACATTCTTATTTTATATATAGCATATCTAGTAAGGATTATTCTAATATTTGTTTTAATTTGCAGATTTATACTTCAAAATGTGCTATCTCATGCACACCTAACATCACATAGCTTTATGATATTCACCCTTGCATGTAAGTTCAGGGACGCTTTCTATTTGTATTTTATCCTAGTATTTCAATTTGATGTATCACTAGAATAAGGTAGGGGGTAAATGTAGTCATATAAAATGTGAAAATTAGTAACTTGAATGTGGTTTTTGACACCCAACCCATAGGTACCTCTTGCTTGCTCTCATGACCCTCATAGCCATATTTTCACTGATTTCTAGTCATCCATATCCTTCTAGATAGTAATTACACCTCATCTAAACAACATTTCCAGTGATGATTCCATCCGTTGGGTCCCACTCCTTTGTGACTATAGGACCGAACATGAATATAGCATTAGATCCTAGGGTGTCCATTTTTAGTGCTCTTCTCCAAGTGCATTTTTACCACCAATATTCATTTCCTTCCAATTCATATCCTTTTTATGTTGACCTAATGCAGATACATTCAACCCATGACCAACATATCCCTATAAAATACCATTCAAAATTTAATTTAGAAAGGGTTGGAAAATATCACAAAGTAAGCAAAATATAAGCAAGATTTCTCAGGCATGTTTACCTATTCTCTACATACAACCATCTAATACATCCACAAGCTTATTCAAATCCTTACACCAATTCTTAGCCACCTCAAGCATACATAGTTTTAACATTTTATATCTTCATACGCATTATTTCACATAGGATATCAAATGGGAGAACTACATATGGATTGATCCCTCTTCAGAGTATTGGTATGTAGGTAGCATGACCACATAAGGGGTGTGGATACACATTCAGTGTATATTACACACACTAATCCCCCCCCCCCCCCCACTTTCCCAAATTTTGTCAAATAATAATGTAGTCTAGGCTTTGAAGAGTAAATTAGCTCTATAGTTAGTTCCATAGACATTCAATAGTCAAAATTTCACAAGTAGGCTCACACAGACACAATGAGCAAGGCCAAAAAACTCATGTCTCTTATACAATAGTAGAATAAGAGGACTCTAGGATCAAACCCCAAGGTGTCCTATTTTGATGCTCATATCTAATCATAAAATGAAGGCCAGATCCTAATTTGAAAAAACTATCCTAGTCCTACATAGTGAATTCTAGACTCTCTCTTAGCCATCTTAGTTGATTTCTAGCTAAATCTTATTTTTTCACATTTATTAATATTTATAAAAAGGTTTAAAATAAAGTTAAATTATAAAAAATTAGTAGATTAATTATTGCATATTATTTACTAATTTAGGAAAATGAA
>JARHVA010011089.1:0-50000 GCA_037957365.1 Torreya grandis
TATGTCTTATATACCCTAATAAAAAGGACCATATAATTTTAAATAAATTATCACTTACCTAAGCTCACTCACTTCACTATTATACCTACACATACATCTTCATGGCATGACTATGCTCATGATTAGGCTTCTTATGCAACTTGAAATCAGTGACCTCTATATTCATGCAACCATAAGCATTGGCTGAATTCAAATTATCTCTTTTTCCTTCAAATTATATTTCATAACAACATCTTTAAACTACTACACTCCATCAATTCCCTTTGTCACATCAACAAACTATCAAATATGCACACTCTCATAATGACATTAACCTCATAGAAGATGCACCTTTGACATCAATGACAATACTCAACAATCTCCCCATTTATCATTGATGGAAACCACTCTAAAAAATTTATCTCAACAAGAAACTTCTCCCTCATTCTAAACTTTCTCCCCCTTTGACATACATGACAAAGTGATGTCTAGAACTTCTTTGATCACACTCTTTGGAACTAAAACACTTAATACATATGACTATGAGTTTATGAGTCATATTACAAACATGTTCCCCTTTCTCCATGCCTACCTTATTGGAACTAATCATGTAATTTTAGAGATAATGAACCACTTGATTAACTCCCCCTAAGTACCTGGCTTCCTCAATGACTATTATGGGTAGGAATTACACCCAATTCTTTTATTAGGTTTTCAAATATTGCCTTTAGAATTGGTTTGGTCAAAATCTCTACAATCTAATCATGTGTAGAAACATATTCAAGTATAACATTTTTTTCACTTACTTGCTCTCTTAGAAAATTATAACTGATGGATATGTGCTTGGTCTTTGAGTGTATGATAGGGTTCTTTGAGATGCTTATAGTACTTGTATTGTAATAATATATAGGGCTAGGACCATCATACTCCACCTTGTAGTATTTTAAGGTCTATCTTATCCATAAGACCCAAGTGCAATATGAAGCTAATTTAATGTACTAAAATTTATAATTGATAAATGTTACTTATCATTTTTTTTGCTTATCCATGAAACTAGGCACCCACCTAAGAATAAATTTCCTCCACTGGTACTCTTTTTATAATATATACTTATTGCCTAGTCTGCATATGTATAGATAGTCAAATTGAACTCCTTACTCCTATATACCATAAGACAAACTTATAGTCCCCTTTAGATACCATAGTATCATTTTGATTGCTTATAGATGATTTTAATTTCTATATATTTTAAAATTTCCTATAAGACCTAATGCTTGCATGATGTTAGGTCTAGAGGTAGTGGTGTATAGAAAACTTCCAATCATTAACCTATATGATGTTTGATTAACCTTTGGAGACTCATCTTCCTTTCTCAACTTACACCTTGTGATAATAGGTGTACTATCTACCTTATAATATTCCATCTCAAACTTATTCAACATCTCTCTTATGCACTTAGATTGTGAAATGAATATACCTTTTTTAGATTGAGTGATTTGTAACTTAAGAAAAAATGATATTTCTCCCATCATGGACATCTAAAACTCTTTATTCATCACATATGCAAAGGCCTTGGTCATGTTCTCATTAGTTCCACCAAAAATGATCTCATACACATAGATAAATACTATCAATTGATGGTCATATTATGTCTCTATATACATATTACTATCTGTAACTCCTATTTTGAATCCTTGATCTTACATATACCTATCTAACCTAGCATAATAAGATAAAAGAGATTTATTTAGACCATAAAGATCCTTTTTCAATCTACAAACATAGTCCTTGTCACTTGATATTGAAAACCCCTTAGGTTTCTCTATGTACACCTCCTCTTCAAAATTCCGATTAAAAAAGACATATTTGACATCCATCTAGTATACCTTAAACCCTTTGAATCTTACATATGCTAGAAATAATTTCATGGCATCCAATCTTTTTACTAATATAAAGGTCTCTTCAAATTCTACCTCTTTAACTTGTGAATATCCCTTGCATACCAATCTAGCCTTGTTCTTAGTGAATTCTCCATATTCATTCAACTGGTTTCTAAATACCCATTTTGTGCCAATGACATTCTCGTCTTTAGGCCTAGGAGCTAGTTCTCAAGTCTCAATATTCTCTATTTGACCTAACTCCTCACTCATAACACCTATCCAAAATTTGTCTTTTCTTACTTCTATAAGGTTATTAGGTTCAATATTAGATAATAGAGTAACATTCTTTTGATTTAAGTTACTTATCAATACTTTACTTGTTTGCATACCTACATCCTTATTGACACTGATTTGAGATTCAAGATGATCTCTTTAAATCTATCTTGAGGGACCTTTTGATCCTTTATCTCTTCTTAGCTACTTATTCTTCCGCATCAACCTCTATTGTTTCATCTTCAATCTTGGATTCCATATTCTATGATATATCCTTTAACTATAAATGTGATTTCCTTGTTTCATCAATCTTCAAATTGGTGCTTTCCACTATCTTCTACAACATCTTGTTATAGCATACATAGGCTAAGTTTACTAATGAATAACCCAAGAATATACCTCAATCATACGTAGAATCAAGCTTACCTAAGTCCTCCTCATCTCTTTGATGAAACATTTATTTCCAAACTCTCCAAAGTGTTATACATTAGTAAGTCTGCCTTTCCATAGTTCATAAGGGGTCTTGTTGCGATTACTCCTTGCCTGTACTTTATTAAATATGTAGAATATATTAATAATTACCTCTATAGTATCCATCAAATAATCTAGACTCATTTACCATATTTTTTACCATGTTTTGAACTATCTTATTCTTTATCTACACTACCCCATTCTATTGAGGTGTCTTGGTTATTGAGAACTATCTTCTTATCCCATGGAACTCATAAAAGTCATCAAACCCGTTAGACAAAAACTCTCCTCCTCTTTCAAATATTAGTCACTTGATCTTACCATTATTCTCATCCTAATCAAGGGCATTGAATGCCTTTAACTTATCAAGAGCTTCTAGCTTTTCTTTCAAAAATGCTACCTAAGTCATTCTTGTATAATCATCTATGATTAACATGAATTATCTATCTCCTTGAATGCTTTATATTATTGTAGGCCCATAGAGGTCAGTGTGTATTAATTCCAAGGTTCTTGTAGTAGAACACTCCTTGGATTTGAACCTTCTTCTAGTTTTCTAACCATGTTGGCATGCATTGCAAAGTATGTTTGTAGGTTTAATAATCTTAGGCATGTTCTTCATAGAATTATTAGTGATTATATTGATTAGAATGTCAATGTTTAGATGACCTAACCTTATATTTCATAGAAAACATTCATCCATCTTGGTCATAAATAATCTCTCCTTCTTGATCTCATTCAAGACATATAGATTATTCTCATTCCTCTTAGCATCGACAATTAGCCTTCTCGATTTGGATCTCCTTATCTCACAACCTTTTTCATGGAATTTTAGTGTGTGTTCTTGGTTACACATTTGACTTACACTAAGTATGTTATGTTTCAAACCCTCCACATATAACACATTTGTTGGCTTTGTCTTCCCATTTTCCAAACTCAAGACACCCTTGCTTACTATATTGGTAGTTATGTTATCTCCAAATCTAACTACTCCTAAAACATTATTATTCAATGAGATGAACTTGTTTTTGTCTCCTATCATGTGGATTGAGTAATCATTATCTATATACCATTTCACAGCATCTTTAATGTGAAAATTAGTCTCAGCTAGCATAGATTTCTCTTTAGTCTTTTTCTCCTCAGAAAATAATCCATCTAGACTCTTGAGCTCATTATGATTAGTACTAAATTTCTTTCGCTTTCACACCAATGTTTGTCCCTTACCATAAAATTTAGAAGATGTATATACCTTTTTAATTCCTCTTTAATGATCATTCCTTATCCCATTATCCCTTAGTAGCTCATCCCTTGAGACCATTCTATGATCACTTGCTCTATGACCAAAGATATGATAAATAAGTCAACAACGATTGAAAGAATTAGAATACCTCATTACATTGGGATGCATGATTGGTATATTCATTTTGAGTTTCATGTTGGTGCTCTTAAATTATTTTAGATTCTCTTTCTCAAACTTTCTCATCTTTTTTTTTGAGTTTCTCATGCTCAACCTTCAAAAAATCTAGCTCTATCTTCAATTGATCATACTCAACTTATTTTGATCTAAACTCTATATTGACACATTCTAACTAATTCTTGAGATTCTTTATGATATTTTCATACTTTTTGGATTATTTGACCTAGTAACTCTTCAAGGTACACATTTATTCCTTGAGATCCTTAACCATAGATATAAATTCATCTTTCCTACTATTTTGATGCTTCAAATCATCTAGGGCCCTTATGAGCTCAACTTCAAGGTCTAATTTAGCTTCACCTTATTCACTATCATAGTAGACTTACTCATCATACACATTGTCTTCTTCATCACTAGACATATTATGCTTCTTAAGATCACCTTCAAAATGTTAGGCATACTTCAAAAGACTAGGCTCTAATAACAATTATAAGAAGTATAAGATTGAGAGGGGGGTGAATCATGTATACACGTAATCTTTTTAACATTTATTAAATATAAATTATTTACATCTTGCAATAACCCATCGTTAATCAATCTCTTTGAGTACACACCATAAGGGGTGCACTAGGAAAAGAGTGGGTAGACCATTGGTGATTCATAGGATTATTATCCCTTATTTCCACATTATTAACAATCCAACTAGCTCATAAAACCATTCCCTAAGTTATTCATCATCCTTTTCACACTCCAATATTTTACCACTTTCCATCCTTTATTTCCTTTCATTAATCCACTTTTATTAGTTAGATGTACTAGGTTGATTAGATTAACCCTATATAGTTTTGGGTGACTCTCAATTAGGAACGAGTTTGGCTCTTGGCTAACCTAGAGAATAATTATCCAAAATTGTTCTAGGTTGACTATGTTGATGCTATTGGTTAAGATTTTTGGAAGGGTTTAGGGTCAAATATGCCTATATATACAATATCATTTATTCATTATTTCATATTCAATCAAGAGTTATTATTCACTTTCACTTCTTTATAATCTACTCTTCCACCATTTTACTTGAGTAGTCTTAGCTTAGGTTTTCTACTTGGAGATTCTAGTCTTATGGAGAAGTCATGGATATTTTGGCCTTTTTTAGTGATCCTTACAAATAACAACAACCTCTTGTGAATCCCCTTTGTCTAAGGGAGAGATTGAGTCTCGATGGGTTCATTATTTAGGTTATTATTCTATAACTTAGCTCCTCTCTTTAGTAGTTAAAAGTAACATAAGTATTATCTTCTAATAATATTACTCTTCTTATTTCATGTATTAGGATCTTACTCATACAGAGTTTAATTTAGATTCACCTATGCATATTTTTATTATCTGATAACCTCTCATATTGTGCCAAAAGCTTTGGTGAGCAATGTTATCACTTGTATTTTTTCCCTTTGAGGAGATGTCTTAGCTTTCATCATCCAAGTGCCATAATTGAAATACCTCTAGGCTATGGGTAGCCTAAGAATGAGGTGAATATATAAATAGGTATATTTCCCTTGATGTACCTCTTTTAGATCACTAATACACCTATGATTGTAAGGAAAAGGGAGAGAAAACTAAAAGTAAACTATCCTAAAGATGTTAATAAACTAGATTAGTTGATAACTACCAACTAGTTGCATGTCACACATGAGAGCAAGAAACTAACTATGCATACATTCTCTAATCTAAATCTTATCACATCAATATTTCATTATGAGGTTGTGATGAATGTTGTGGCTAGGAAGAATAGATAAAATTCCTATAATGGCAATATTGAAGAGACTAACTCATTCAAATTTGACACTACATAAACCACTTCACATGACCTACAAGAAGAAGCTTTCAAACTGTAAATAGGTGAGAGAATGAGAAAATAATTCTAAGGAAACAATAGTCATCACTAAGAAATATCAATAATTTAAGTGAAAACACTATTAAAAATAATATAAGAGGTAAAATTAGTAGTCTTTATTGATCTATGGTATGTAAATGAGCAAGGATTTGACATACCTAGGTGGAACATATTTTATAAAGGCCAAAATGTCTATTTCTTATAGAACCTAAGAGAGAGAAGAGAATAAATTATTATAAAGGTCATAAGGACAAGTGTCAAGATAAAAACATTAGTTAAATGTGCATGAGAAGAGAATATGAAACTGATCATGTAAAGTCAGAAAGCATAAGGCATAAAACTCTTGAAATGTGGCATGAAATTCCTTTTGCTGGCTCAAAAAATTACCTTCTTCATTTCGGCTTCTGGGATGCCTCATAAATAAATATTGACATATATAATGATTATATTTTTGGGAAAGGATTAAAATCATGCTTCTCTATGCATTGGTTGCAGTCCTAATCACCCAGATTCCTCTAAAAATGAGTTAGCACTACTTACAATCAAATAAAAATATATTTTCACACACCTAGTACACTTCTCTTCCAAAATGGATTAAATTTCTCATGAAAATACATAAAATGGAGTGAATTTCATGTTTTAATACCATACATGTCATTAGAGGTATCAGACACACTTTAAAAAGACTCCCACTTGAAGTTTTCACCATTTTCACTATCATGTTCACTATGCAATTTCTAATTATCTAGGTTGGAGATAATTTTAAGAACATTTAAGAGTTTTTATGAAGCATTAAATGACCATATTTAGTTAGGATAAGTCTCTATATTACTCCCAAAGTTTATTTCATCTCTTGAAACCTTCTAGAACCTACATAATTCACAAAATAGTCAAAGAGAACTTATATACCATATCCGTACATATAAGGTTAAACTAAAGTGGATGTAAATTTTATTTTTAGAGTCTTATATAATCTAAAATTATTTCCCAATCTATTCTAGTCCATTTAGATTCATCTCCTTCTTTGTTTTCCTAATCAAGTCCTTAACTAGGGTTTGTGAGAGTTTTAGACCACTTCTACTCTTAAGGTTCATTCATTAAAATGGGATGTTAAAAATACAAAAAAAGTCCAAAAATGTGATTTTAAAAACCCATTTTAACAAATCAAAACTTCTTGGATATCCATGCAAATATTTAGAGAAGATGTGAGCACTCAAAGTTACCCCATCTAGCTCTTTTCTCCCTTTACATAGGCCTAATGTTGTCCTTAAGTAAACAATGGATTTCTTTGATATCATATATATTACAAAATATTTATAATATATTTCATGATTTCATAAGAATTTCCTAGTCCATTGGAATGCTCATATCATGTTAGAATTAGAAGTGACTCTCCACTTGTTGTATAGGCATAAACTCTGCCTAATAGGCATGACTACAAATCTTGTAGATTTGGACCACTTATGTAGATTAAAGAATTTATAAATGTTTTATAAGTTTCATAAAACTTATCAAACATATTAAAAAGGTTTATTTATCTCCTAGTCCATCATTTGTCACCCTTTCTCAGAAATGCATGGTTTGTGCTCCTAAGGAAGTACCCTCTATCTGAGACAAAATAGAGGTTACTTCCCCTATTTACTCAAAAAATTTGAATGTTTTATAGTATTATAAAGGTGATTATTACCCTATTAACTAAATTTTATCCCTTTATCAGGTCATTTGACCCCCTAACTCTTTCAAATTTTAAGGCAGACTCCTAGAAAATGGATCGTGTGTAGGGTTTCAAGATGTGGACTGTGTGATGCATCCCTAGGGTCCTCTATTTTATATATATAAATAATTAGAGTTAAATTAGAATAATATTATAATTATGTATGTTTTATCATATTCACTCATTAATCCATCCTTTCATACACTCCTCATACTCCTCATATCCCTTATTTAGTCAAGACTAAATACATATTTCTGACTATGTTGGCTTCAAGGCACTTATCCTTGAAGGTGATCTTTGCATAATTTATCTTAAGGATAATTTATAAAAAAAATTTAAAGTCCATTAGGGTCATTTGGTATCATACATACCATGTTTCAATATGTCAACCTTTAGAATGTAGCTTCCTAGTTCACTATTTTGTCATAGTCAACTATAATTGACTGTGCTATGGCAACATGGAGTCCCATGGGTGTTGGTTTCCCTTATATATTGTATTATATAATTTTAAATAATTTTTAAGACTTAAATCAACATTTAATAGTAATATTATCATGTTTATAGGACCATTATTCCCTGGGTTCATTTTGAGAGCTCTAAGAGCATCTACAAGCAGGTTGTATGTGAATGACCTTGGAGTTAAGGACACGTGTATGTGTTTATATGATCAAAACTAAATATAAAAACCTATCTTGATGGTATTTATTCCTAAAATGGTCCAAATCATGCTATATGTACAAAGAAATAAAGACATTTTGAAACTTGTACCTTAGGTTGGTTATAGGTCAACCTCTTAGGCAAAAGACACATATAGGTGTGTATAGAGCTCAAAACACAATACATCTTATTTGAATGAAATTAAGGTTATGAATTATATATTAAACCATATAAAACTATTAAATCATGGAAAAATTGTTTGTATTATAAACTTGAGGTGGAAAGTCTCTTTGGGGATCAAAACTGTAGATGTCACTATTTGACATTAGTGTATAAAAGTACATCTTTGGGATCCTCTAGCATGAAGTCAGGGATTTGATCCTTAAACATAGTTATTAAGTATTTAAACATGGTTTACCACTTCCATTTTTCAATAAAACCTCTAAAATAGGTATGTCATGAACTCTAAAACACATTAGGACTTCATGAATGAGTTTCTCCATGTGCTTCAACACTCCATATGGCACCTTAGCCCTCAGCTAGGACCACCTGGAGGTGGATATTACACTATGTAGGTAGTATGTGTAATTATGGATAATTTCATTATTTTTTGGCTTCTCATGAGTTCTAAGCCTATTCAATATATCTAAATTCATTCTTCACACAATCAAAGACTCTATCTAGCTCAAAAACTCTTTTCCAACATGATTGGTCCTCGTGAAGTACCTGTAGGTGAGTATAATGGTAGGAGACTACGAACGACTATGTTGAATATCATAGTACCCCTCATAAAAAAGTGAAAATATTTATTTTATAATTCCAAATATGATTATGTAATCTACCTTTCAATACCATATTCATGACCACATGGACATGTTAAAATCATTAATCTAACTCACTCAGATGATTATGTGTGACAGTCATGAAGCAATTACTTATATGATATGTCTCTTAGCTACCACTCCATGTTTATTATCTTAAGGCTAAGTTTAAATGGAGATGGGAGTAGGATGATATTATTAACATGAATAGAAACCTATCATGATCCTCTAACACCATTACCAAGATATGAATACATTGGAAATGGTGTAAATCTATATGCAACACAAAAGAGTGTCTTATCTTACAACCTAAGATAATTATCCTATAAAAACACTTTAAAATGATAAAACAATAATGGGGAACATGAGGGGATATATTCAAAATCATTTGTAATCAATCCCCATAGTTGGATTGTGCATATTTATCCAAACCAAAGCAAAGCCTATAGAGTGCATAGATTGGTAAGCAAATTAAATACGAAAAATTATTATGAATAGTTCATAAAGCACAAGACATCATTATTCTAAAACCAAACATCAAATTTAAGCTTACTAAGTGTATAAGACACCCAAAAGATTAATTTGTCTAAAACCTACCCTACTTGTACTAAATACAAACATGTTGGCTAGTTTTGAGTGCATGGAAGGGTGAAGAAAGAGTAAAATGATTTTATCTCAAATTTGACACTTTAAAAGTAATTAAATCATGGAAATAGGTCTAAAAAAACTAAATAGTCATCTCATAACATTTTTCCATGTGTCACATTCACTTATGGATCGTATAATTGTTAAACTCCTCTTTTTTCAAAAAAAACTACTATTTCTTTTGAAGAACCTACTACTTTTCAGTTAGAAATGGTTACTTAAGACTTATTAGGACACATGGGGTATGACATAACATTTTGATACCTTTAAATTTTCCAAGGAGGTTATACAACTCATTTAATGTATATATTAACCCCCAAAATGACTCTTAAGACTAAAAAGATATGACTAAGGCTAGATACACATCAAATGAACTATGACATACTTCGTGACATTACACTAGGCCCTAAAAGAATCTAAAGATCAAGTTTTTACCTACAAGGTGCCTAATTTAACTTGCAAGGTCAAATTTGGTCAATAAGAACTAAATTAGATTTACTTAGTGAAATATTAAAACACATTACTCCCTTAGGGTTATTATGTGATTATGCTTGACTGGAAGCTTTAGAACCCTCCCTATAATGGTGTATTTTGGTAAGAGATCCCTTAATTAGGTCTAGAAGATCTTGATATTGGCCATGCTCCTACTTAACAAATGTGTCCCCAATCATAAGTGTATGGTATGATCTACCTTCTCTGAGTTAGGATTGATTTATAAACATGATGCATTTATGATTGCAAACATTCAGTGAGCCTGACATGAATATAACCCTTGTAGGTTTCATTTCAGATTTTTCATCATTCTCTTATCATATATTTTTAATATTAGTTTGACCATATTGACATAGTTCTAACCTCTATGTGTAGGTTTAACATACAGTTGCATCAATATGACTTTGTTCTATCTATGGAAAATTTTTACAAGATTCAGGATACTAGGTCAACCCAATCGACCCTATACATTTTTATCCATCTAGTTCAGCATTCTAAATTGACCCAATTGACCTTATACAATTTTTAAGTTTTTAGAAAATACGATTTGCAAAGCTAGGTCAACCTAGTCAACATAGTTAGCAAAATTTGCAAGTATAAATCAAGGGTATTCAACAAAAATCTCATCTTTATTTGTATCCTCCAACCCATCCAATTTAATTTATATCCTTCTTTATCATTTCTAGCATTTGTTACAATTCTATTTTCATAGTTTACGGTCTTTAAAATTGCCATTGTATAGTAAATTAGGTTGACCATGTCAACATAGTTCTATACTCTATGTTTTATCTAGAAAGCTAGGTCAACTCTATTGACGTAGTTCATTTTTTAGACCTTTATTTTGATAGTATATAGGTAACACTATCGACCCTATTATGTATTCTTTGCATACACTATTAATTCAATTGACACTTTATTGTGTTTCAAAGTTAGACTTAACCCTTATATGTTATTAATTAGCTGACACTTTCATTTCTTATTTTTTGCATGCTTAGAATAGATCACATGGTCTAATTAAATGATTTTAAATATACCATTTAGTTTCACTATTTTATCTTTTATGCACACACTACCAAATCACAAAATATCAAAAAGAATTTTAACAATTGTTTGCCTAAGGCCAACCTACTTGGATTTCATCACCATGGGGGAAGCCAACTTGGTTTTTGGGACAAGTATAAACATGTGGTTAATGGTATATTTTGGATAAGCACCCAACACCCTTATCACTTTAGTGTGAATTAAGGGGGTAGGCCCCAATACAAAGTTGGTACCATTACTAGTATAGATCCCTTTCATCCCAAATGTCTTAAAACCGTCCTTAAATTTCTTGTTGGTTTATTTATTATATCCAAATTCCTATCACATATAAAATTATACTCTAATAATCTAACAACATTAAGGTTGACCACTTCATTAGATTTTACTTTCCAAGTTGAATACTTGTTCTTTTCTCAATTGTATGTTGTATTACAAAAACTTACATTAGCCAATGTTGGTGAAAGGTTTTGTGTTATGTGCCTAAATTGGATCAAGCTCATTGAACCAATTTATTGTGAGTTTCTTTTCATTTCTTTATTTCCTAAAAGTGCTTGAAAAATTATTCTTGTTTCAATACACATTCATTCCTATCAACATAATTTATTACAAACTATTTCCCCCCCTAATTAATCTATTAGGTTGATCCTATTGACTGTGTACAATTTCTAGCCCTTGTTTCTATACTAGGTCGACCCTCTCGAATCTATACAATTTTTATACCCTATTTTCTATACTAGGTCAACCCAATTGACTCTGTACCTTTTTCTATTTTCTCTACTTACCAATCTAGTTCTCTATTTCTCTTTCTTATCCTTTTTTTTCATTTATCTCAAGTCATCATGAAGTCTCCTATTATAACTTTATTATATAATTTTAATCTGTTTAGATACTATATGGGATGTTCATTTCTCCCTCTCTTTTCCTCCTAAGAACACCATCACTCTTAGGCACCTCTTCCCCTCCTTCATCCATGACATGTAACATGGTAAAAATCACACCTCAAGATGAAGTTGATGGGTTTGATCCTTTATATACCTACCAAGATACTTCTCATATTCAAAACCTTCAAACTAATGTGGGATCAATTGACACAATTTTAATCAATACTCCAACTAATAATCCATTTTCTAACAAACCTCCCCCTAATACCAATTCAGGAAATCCTCCTACCAACACCAACCCACTTCCTAATAGATCTCAAATTATTTCCCAAGTTATCTAATAAATGAACATAATGCAAAAATATAACACCAATCAAATGATTCATCTTAAACATCATTTAATTAATATAGATAATTAACCAACTATTCATCCTCAAGCTAGTCCTAATTATATTCCTCCATGTCTTAGAGATGCCTCGGAAAATGTTATTACTCAACCCATAATGAATAACAAGATGCTTCAAACCATTCAAAATGAGCCTTTATCTCCCTTCATTATTTCCATTTATATTGGTAACATATCTCTAACTATCAAAAATGATGGGACTAAACAACCATCCACATTTCTCAAAGCCTTTAGTAACCTTTACAAAGAGTGGATTCAAACTAATACCTTCACCACAACTAAACTCTTAGTTAAAACATTCACTATAAATTTATTATAATGGTACAATAAACTTCCCCAATATTCTATTTTACAACTTAAATATTTGGTCAATCCTTTAGTTAAAGAGTTTCAACACAATGATCTTCCCAAAAATTATCTTATCCACTTCATCAATGCTAAGTAATATCTCATTGAATCAGCTCATGAATTTATCAAATAATGGAAATCATTACCCCATAAAGCTGACCATAAAATGACTAATGATAACTTATTTAAACTATTTATCACTAATTTTAATCCTTATCTTCAATATAAGGTTCAAACTTTTTCTTTCCAAACACATAATGAAGCTCTTGATCAAGCTAAATGTCAAGAGTTTATCATGAAGTAATTTGAACCTAATCCTAAAATTTTAAAAGGATATTTTCAAACATATACCAATTCTATCACTAGTTACACTCCACAAACCAAACATGGAGTTTCCAAAGCTGACATACCTTCATCTTCTCACACACAACTTTCTATACAACAAATGAAACAACTCTTACCACCCTATAGACCTTTCACCTATCCTAACAATCCTTCTAAATGGTATAACCCTAAAAAAATTTGTTGGTTTCATGCTAACATTGGTCATTCCCATAAATATTGTAGAGGGATCACTAAATTTGATGTCTCCTATATGCTTGGTGATTCATTTAATCATGAAGCCATGATCAAACTTCATCATCAAGAGTACACCACCTACTCTCAAAAATGATAGGTTTATAAATCTTCTACTTTAAATAACCAAAAATATTTTTCTAATAATCAACCTAATTTCAAGGATGTTTGTGCCATTAATGTTGATTATGATAAATATTATAAAAATTCTCAATATGTTAACACTACTAAGGTCAAATATCATCACAAGCTAACTCATAAAGATCTTGTTACCAAACATAAAAAGACATCCTTAGAATAAAAACTTCTCAAGGATACTACCACTACTAATCTAGCTTTGAAAGATAATGAGGAAACACTTCCTCCTTCTAAACCTCCAACCACATCTATTCCATCAAAATTTACTTACCTCCTAAACCTCATGCTATTTCTTCTTTTAAATCTCATTAGAACTTTATTGAATAACTTAAATATATACCTTGTAACATTTCATTTATCGAGGTGGTTCTTACTTCACCCTATCATCATAATTTCCTTATGTAATAACTCTAAGAAATTAAAGATCCATCCTCTATAAATGAAGAATAACCTTCTATTTAAAGTCAACCTGCCAACCTAAATACCATTGAAACCATGTGTCCTTCCAAGCCTTCTATTGAATTTCTTGAAGAGGACATGATCAATAATGAAATTCTTTTTTGTGATGATGATCCACTACTTTTGATTGAAATATCTTTTAATACTAGCCTTATCCATAAATTTATAGTTGATGAAGGATCTAGTATTAATACAAAATCTTTATGGCTTATCCAACAACTTGGTTATAATAAGGATCATCTCAAACAAACCCATCTTACCTATCATGGTTTTGATAAGACAAATCAATAGCCACTTGGTTGGATTTGGCTTCCATTAACCATTAAACCTAATAATATTCAAACTAATATTATGGTCCTTTATTTATCCTTATCATATAATATACTCCTTGTTCATCCATAGACTCCTTCAATGAGGGCCATTGCTTCTTTTGGTAGACAATGCATTAAAATCTTACATATTGGAAAATGGTATAAGCATGAGGCTGATGCCAACCAATAGAGTATTAAAATTCCTAATCCAAAATCTTAGTATCATATTCCTACCATTCTTAAGATCAATAATACTCCTTTACTAGAGTTTATCAACATCAATCCTAATTTACAAGTCACTCTTGTGGATTTCAATGATGATGAGCCTAATGATTTGAAACATACATTTAATATTACCAAGCTAGCTCCTTACATTTCATAGTGTCTTCCTCCTTATTTATTACCTCAAGACCATACTATTCTTCTTATTAATGAGACTATTGAATTCCCCTCCATGTAGTGCTCAGGAGCCTTGTTTACCTGTAGATGACTTCACTTACAATGATTTTGGAGTGGTTAGATTATTTTAAGATCCTCTCATCATGTCTCCATGTACATTCATTATTATTTGGATTTCATCTTTTAAAACTCCCCCTAACTCTCAAAAATGTACAATTTATCTAACATATGATGATAATTACATAATGGCCCAAGATCAATTTTGAGACTTGGATGTCCATCATTATCAAAAAACCTTAGCTCAAATTCATTTTTTTAACTAGGATTTCCATACCATTTCCACAAATCATGACTTCTATCCTAAAGGTTATGTGCCTCTTGCTAATTCTTGGCTTCTTAATACCCCTTAGATGATAGAGCAAATTATACCTTCCAAACTTTTAGAAATTTCTACATCTTCTTTACCACTTATAGATTCAATAGTTGCATTTAATCCTTCCCTTATCACTAAAACCAACAACACTCCAATCCCTTCTGATCCATCTACCTCTCTTACTCTTAAGATTACACTAGATACCAAGGTAACTGATGTTCATTATATATATTTTGAGTATGATCCCCATTGTAATCAAATTCTAGATCTTGAAGTAGATGTTGAGTATTATAGTCCTCTTCCCACCTTGCATAGTGATGAATCTATTCTTGAAATACTTTATGCCCAAGAACCTCAACTTCCTCATCAATATCATAAACTTAGAAATTTTAAAACTAAAACCCCTTGTTTTAATAACTTTGTTACTAGCATTGATCCCAAAACTAATCCAATCTCTTTCTTACTTAATTCACTATATCACTTCCATGATGGAGATGACATATTTATTTAAGAAACCACTTGCATTTAATATGGTATTTCATCATATCCTCAACCAATTATAGTTTCTTGTCAAATCTCACCTATCAAACATGAAAATTTTAGCTTATTCTTTGATAAATATTATGAAATATTCACTTGGTCCTATGAGGACATGTCTGGTATTGACCCTATAATTATGTTACATAACATTATTACTTATCTTGATACCAAACCTATGCGTGAAAAGTAAAGGAAATTTCCACTTGAGGATTCCACTTTATGTCACAAGGAAATAATCAAATTACTTGATGCTAAATTTATCAAACCAGTGGATTATTATCAATGAGTTTCTAACATTGATCACATTAAAAAAAAGGTCACTATGGTCATTCACATTTGTATTGATTTCCACAATCTTATCTTCACTTATCCCAAAGACAAATTCCCTTTACCTTCAATAGATGTCATCATTAAATCCACTATTGGTTATGAAATGTTATCTCTTATGGATGGATTCTTAGGCTATAATCAGAATCGCATTCCCCCTGAGGACCAACATTAGACCACTTTCACCAATAAATAGGGTACCTATTGTTATGTAAAAATTCCCTTTGACCTAAAAAATGTGGAGCCACTTACTAATGAGAAATGACTCGTATATGTCATGACCTTCTCCACAAAATTTTCAAAACCTATGTGGATGACCTCATTGCTAAATCAAAAAATCTTAAAACTCATCTCTCAAATCTTGCCATCATTTTTGACCATCTTCTCAAATATTTAGTTATACTAAATCCTTACAAATGTGTCCTTGGTGTCATATCTAGAAAAAATTTAAGATTCGTAATCTCTATTTGTAGCATCGATGTTGACGTAGCTAAGATTAGTGTTATCATTAACATGCCCATTCCTTGTTCCATTCCTAACATTAGTATTTACTTAGGAAAACTTGGTTTAATTAGATTATTCATCCCCAAAATGGCTTATCACATATACTCTACCAATTCTATTCTTAAGAAAGGTAATGCCATAGAATGGATGGATCCTTGTCAAAAATCTTTGATAACATGAAATAGTCAATGCTTCACCCACCTACACTTCATCCTCCTAATGATCAACCATTGATCCTATATACTTATTCTACACCTATATCAATTGGGACAATGCTTTCCCAACAAGATGATACTGAAATAAAATATTCCATATATTACATTAGCCAAGGCCTCATCAACCATGAAACATATTATGCCAAAGTCTAATGTGATTTCCTCACCATCCATTTCACAGTTGAAAATATTCACCACTACATGTTATACCAAACCACTTATGTCATCATTCATTTTGACACCCTTCATCACTTCTCCAAAGCCTTTCTCCTTAGAGAGAGAATTGGAAAATGGATCATCCTTATTATAGAATTTGATCTTCACATTGTGACTCAAAAAGTTATCAAAGGACAAGTTATATTCAATCAACTTACTGTAGCTCTTGTGCTAGTTATCACTCTCTTTAAATATAGTCTTCATAATGATAATATTCTCTATATTTAAGGTCTCAATCAATCTATCTCTCTCAAATATTAATTTGATAACTTTATCATTGACCTTAAAGCCAATAATTTAGATGAATCCACTATTTCATTTGATACCACTAAAACTAAAGTAGTTATTGAAGATCTTCCTATAATTAATGTCAACTTGCATAAGCATACTTGGACCCTTCTCTTTTATGGTGCTAAGTGCCTTCAAGAAACTAGGGTAGGTTTCATTCTCACAAGTCCTCTTGGGCACGTAATACCTTTATATTTTTGCTTCACCTTTGATCTCACCAAAAATATGCCTGAATACAAAGTTCTAATCTTAGGCATGAGAGCTACCCTTGATTTAGACATCCAATACCTACATGTTTTAGGTGAGTCTAAACCTATTTACTACCAATTCAATGGTAATTACTAATTTGAAAGTGAAAATATCATTAACTATCATCAAATTACAACCACTCTTGTGAAGGATTTCATCTCTTTCACTATTGATCCTATCCCTAAAGATCAAAATTTCATTGTAGATTCCATAGATTATTTAGCTTCTATTTTATCCCCACAAATTTTTTTCTAATGCTAATTTTCTTTTACAAATAAGAAAATCTCCATCCTCTACTCAACCACCAAATTTGCTTATCTACCACATCAAGGATATCACCATTCAACAATGTCTATAGTATAAAGACATTTTCTAATTTTTGGAACATCATACTAATCCTCTTAACTTAGACTCTCACAAAAAGACACGCATTTGTAAACAAGCTTTTAAGTATGTATTTTGACATAAAATCTTTTATTATTTCAATGTTAAAGGTGCCTTGATCCATTTTATTATGAAAGATGAGGTACCTCCTCTTCTTGAACAAACACATGGGGGTATTTGTGGTGGCCACTGTAGTAGATAGGTTATAGCCCACAAATGATAATGTATGGGTTACTTTTGGTCTATTATTGAAAAGGATGCAATTGAATTTGAAAAACAAGTGTACTCCTTGCCAAATTCATGATGATATAATTCATTCATTGCAATTCAAGATTCAAACTCTCAAATATCCTTGGCCATTTTTCATGTGGTGATTATATCTCATCAACAAATTACCTCACTCCTAATATGGGCATGTTTTTATCATCATAGCTACCAAATATTTTACCAAATGTGTTGAATATATTCCTATTATTAATGTCATAAGTAATACCATTTATAAATTTATTCTTAATCAAGTCATTTACCTATTTGGTGTTCCCCATACTATCATTTCATATAATGGTGTTAATTTCAAAAATAAGGATGTTAAACAACATTGTGCTAAATTCAAGATCAATCACAATTTTTTCATGCCTTATCATCCATAATGTAATGGCCAAGTTGAGGCTACTAATAAAATTATCATCAAAATTATCCAAAATATAATTCATGAAACTTACATATATTGACACATTCACCTTTATCCTATGTTTTGGGCCTATCAAACTAGCATACGTATTGGCCACTGGGGCAATGCCATTCTCTCTAGACTATAGTTTTGAATCAGTCCTTCCTTTAGAAGTTGAGCTTCCTTCTCTTCATAAATCTCTTCATCATATCATTCCTAATGAATAATTAAGTGATTCTCTCTTTCATGATCTTAATCTCCTTGATGAACAACATCTTTCTGCTTTACAACATAAGCACCAATACAAGGCTCATATTGCTAAATAACATAACAAATGTGTTCAAGTTCACACATTTAATGTTGGTGATCTTGTCCTTAAATTAGACTAAACTCATGATAAATAAGTTAAGTATGCCAAAAAATGGTGGGGTACTTATTTAATGAAAGATATTCTTGGTATAAGTACCTACCACCTTTAAACCAATCAAGGCCATGTTTTAAAAGAACCCAAAAATGCACAATTCCTTAAAAATTGCTTTGCCTAAACATTTCCTTATTTTCATGATTTCTATCTAAATATATTTAAGACTTCTTTTAGATAACTTACATAGGTATCTCCCTCAATAGTGGTTCTCTCTTTTCACATACCTTTAATCCTTCCTTTTTGGTATTTTGGTTTTCAATTTCTCTCATGAGTTGCATTGTAAAACCATGGATCAAACCCAATCTTCCTCATTATGTACCATAGTATTATTTATTTTCATACTCTTTTTACACACTTTTCTCATCCTTTAGATATCTATTTTGTGAGTTACATTATAAAACTATGGATAAGACCTAGTCTTCTTCACAAATACCATCTTTTTCTTATCTTATTTATGTTTCGAATACTTACTAACACCCTCATGGGTTTTTATTTTATTATTTATAGTGTAATACCATGGATAGGACATGGCCTTCCTCATAAAATTACCATCCTATCATTCCTTTTCTAGAATGTGTATTTGATCATTGTTCTCAACTTTAGCTTTTACTGCTTTTGATAGATGTAATTTACACAACAATCTATGTTAGCATGTTTTCCACCATTTTCCTCATTATTATGATAATAAATCATACTTTATTGTCATTGTATCCATTTTTACCCTTTCTCATATTTTTTTTGATTTGAAGCAATTTAAATTATTCCATGTGTCACTCTTTTTGATTTCCTTTCCTTTCACTCCGTATTAGATAAAAAAAGGTCAAAGTCAAGAAAACACTTTTATTTCACCTAGATTTATGAGACTCTTAGACCCCATTCTATTTAAAGCTCTCTCTCTCTTAGAAAACAAGTCCCAATTATTCAAATTAAATTAATCTTTATCACCCATGTTTGGTTTTCCAAATCCATATCGAGGAGGAATAAAAAAACCCATCAAGAAAGTTAAAATCTAAATCATTTAAAACAAAAGGCAGTGATACACAAAAGGTAACATAAATATATCAAAAGTCAAATTGACATCAAAATACATGATTAAAAGAACATCACCTATATCTATTTTGATATCAAACTCCATAGTTAGCCTCACATAGAGTCGAGCTTCATTGGTTTGTGGTAGGCCAATAAATTGGATTAGGATAATTCAACATAATCTATGATGCTAGTCCTTTCTCATTCAACTACCCAATCTTCCCAATAGACCAATATATTTGTAAAGGGTCTTGAGGAATAGGGAATGTGTTATGGGAAGGTAGGTCCATTTTAATTTTCATACATATAGCCTTCATGGGATGACCTATATATTTCATTTATTAACCTAAAACTTACGTTGTTAAGAGAAGTTCTTCAAATTCCTTAGGACAAAAGTCCCCTTGTTTTGATACACCTAATTTGAGTGTCTTGAATTAAATGAAAATTTCCTCTACTTTAGTTTTTACTTCATTATTCCCTCCACCCATTTCATTTCCCCCCATGAAAGGCAAATTGTGATTCCAAATCTATTTTCCCTTCTTCTAAATTCCCTTCTTCTTCACCTCTTAAAAACATGCTAGCACTACTTTGTTTTGGTTTTATCTATCCTTAGAGTGAAAAAACATCTTTGAGTAACTATGTATTAATTTATTTACAGCATATAATTACATTCTTATACTTATTTTACTTTATTTTTACCATTTGTCATTATAGTACTACCGTTTTATTATGACACCTGAGTCCATAAATTTTTCTATTATTGAGTGAGACAAAAAATTGTTACTGCTCACTCATCAATTTTATTTTACCATTTTTCTTTCTAATTTTACATTTGATTTTTTATTTCCATCCTTTTTGACATGTATCCTTTATTTGACTTGATGAGTTTGCCTTTATTACTTGAGGTTTACTTTTTTGAGATTTTCAATCTTTAGTGGCCTTGGCTTTTTGATTACATGATTTACTCTTGTTTTGAATTGGTTATTTGGTCTAACATAGCACTTTTCACCCTAGCTTACCAAATTCCCAAGTACATCCCATCCACATAGCATCAGTTATCTTGAATTTCCTACATTTATTTGTTTTTGATTTTTAGTTTTATATTCTTGAGTTTGTTGAAAGTAGTCTCTACACCCTCCATAATCAAAACTAACAAACACAATAGATAAACATCCAATAATAAAGGTGTTGACACAAGAAAATACACCCAAGGATAGGAAGTCAAACTCTTGTCTTCTCCTCACAACATGGAAATTCCATCTTGCCTGTGGGACTGGTGAAGCTGGAGGGGAGAGTCTCTAGATAAGGGATAACTACCTTTTTTGCATTATGTTTGTTTTAGAAAGTTTAAAACACATATATATAGATATATAATGGGGGAATGAAAAGGGAAACAAGATGTAGGAAAATAAACTACTCTAAGGAGGTGATACACCAAAATGAAATGACCTTCTCACATCCACTCTCAAAATCAGACAAATACATTCATACGCTTCACTCTTGGCAAAATAACTAGTCTAAAAACTTGACACAGAGGTTTAAATGAAAATACAAAAAAATGGAGGTTCACTTAAGGTGCTGTGAGAGGCACTCTGTAAATAATCCCTTCTATTTATGCACCCCAAATAGAACTCTTCTCTTGTCAACTGCAGATTGCACCTTGTAGATAACTGGTGTGTTGGTGTTAAAACTATGAGAGCATCAAAATACAATGAATAAACACTAATTAACACTTAGAACATACATGAAATATCCATCCATGAAGAGGTAAAATCTGTGCTTATAGATTTAGGTAGAAATTTTAGCAGGGCTGTGCCTTGTAAAATTATGGAAGATTATTACAAAAAATGACAAGTTCACAATATATATGGAAAAGCAAGGAGGCTCATTTGGAACTCCTTTTTTACAAGTGGAATGTCACATCCCTTCATTGGGAATAACAAGTCACTCAAGGAATTAATGAACTACCCTTTTTGTCTATTCAAAATTTGCCCTTTCAAGGTCAAATACATGGTTTGTCCACCAATTTAATGTAAAATGGAGAAACCAGATGCTTAATAACTATTTTTATCCTCTCATGATCAATTCACAAGAACTATTTTACCTACTAAAGTCACTTCTCAAATGGTGCCACTTGGACTAACTGCTTACTCATTCCATGCTTGTCTCCTTGTCTTTTCTCCATTTTGTCTCATCTGGCTCATTTGGCCCCTTGGGCAAACATTCTAGTGGGTCGCTTGTATTCTAGCTCCTAGTTAACACTCTTTCACTTGAAAGCAAATGGCCATTTTATTTTGTTAACTTTGACATCCCTAAAACTGTCATGCTTTGAACACCAATGGCTATTTCACCTTGTTAAGCTTGATGGCCTCATGGCTGTCATCAGGTCCATTAGCTTTATCTATGGCTTATCTTCCTTTTTTCTATCCATGGGAACTCTTTTCTTTATTATTCCCTTACCACCCTTTAGCCCTTGAAATTCCCATTTGTCTTTTGGATGGAAGTTCCCCTAAAGGGCACCTACCCTTTGAGGTCCTTCGATGGGTCCCTTGGTTGCTTGGACTGCCTCCCGAGCTCCCATAGACAAATTATCCACAAATAATTTCCCTGGTTCAATTTCCCTGGGTCTACCTTTGCTTTATTTTCTATAGACTTATTTTCCATAGACATTTTCTCACAGACAAAAATTCCATGGAAATTCTGTCCGCCTTTGCTTGCTTTGTTTTGAGCTATGCCCAAATTCCTTCAAACTTTTTGTCTGAAGGAATTCCTTCAGGCAAAAAGTCTGAAGGAATTTAGGACTTAGTATTTTTAAGCAAAATGGACTTTAAAATTTGAACTTACCCAATCCTTTTCATGAAACACCTACCCCTTTGCAAGGGCCTTTCAAATTTTGAAGAATCCCCTTTGGCTAAGGGCATACCCTTGAACCAAGCCATTGAACCAAAAAGGTTCAATGGTTCAAAGGTTCAACCAAGCATGCTGATGAACTAAGGCCTATGAGATTCCATTGAACTGAACCCATTGAACTTATCTCTTGAACCAAGTACATTGAACCTATCTCGTTGAACCATGAAGATTTGGTTCAATGGTTCAATGGTATGAAGGTTCAATGCTATTTGAAATGAGATGCTTGAACCAAGTGATGAACCTTTTGAACCAAAAGGCCACTGAACACTTGAACCAAGGCATGAACCAAACTCATGAATCATGAAGATGGATGAACCAAGTGCTAAAGAAACATGACATGAACCCATGCAACCTGAAAGAGACTGGCATTTCATAGCAAGGGAAGAGGGTGACCAAAATTTTGCCTGTGGGCAAAATTGGTCAACAAAAGCTAAGTCACGGTATGCATCAAATTTAATTTTTAGTTATTTCATTTTCTATCATTTACTTTTATTTATTTTATGCTTTAAAGTATTTCAATTTTTTTATAATCAACATTATGTGTTCCTATGTTCTTTCTTGAAGACCATCCCCTGTTGCACCTTAGTGACACGTGATGAGCTTCAAGTGGGGCATATGTATAAACATAATATTTTTAACTTTTATTAAATATTTATGATATAAATTGTAAAAAACTTATTAATACTCAATCTCTCTAAGTGCATGCCCTAAGTGGTACATCAAGGAAGGGGTGGGCAAACCACTGGTTCTTTGGAGGATTCTTATCCTTTATTGCCACATTATTATTAATCCAACTAGCTCCTAAAACCATTCCCTAAGATATTACTCCTCCTTTGCACACTCCTCTATTATTTTCCCACTTTCCATCCTTATTTTCCATACCTTAATCCCCTTTTTTCATTTAGTTATACTAGGTCAACTAGGTTGATCATGTATAATTTTGGGTGGTTTTCACTTAGGAACTAATTTGGCTCTTAGCCAATGTAAATCATGACCTAGTGAATAATTGTCCAAAATTATGTTAAGTCAACTTGGTCAACCCTATCGACCAAGATCTTCAAAAGGGTTAAGGTAAAATAAACCTATATATATAAATAATTTCATCATTATTTCATATGCAAACAAGGGTTATTATTTTCTTTCACTTCTTTAGAATATTCTCTTCCATCATTCTACTTGAGGAGTCTTACCTTAGGGTTTCTACTTGGATAATATAGTCTTGTGGAGAATTATTAGATTATTTGGAATTTATTATTGATTCTTAAAAACCATAATGAACTCTTGTGAAGACCCTTTATCCGAGGGAGATATTGAGTCTCTATGGGTTCATCATTTAGGTAAGTATTCTCTAACTTTGTTCCTCTCTTTAGTAGATAGAAGTATCATAAGTATTGGCTTCAAATAATATTACTCTTCTTATTCCATGTATTATCATCTTACTCATACATGGATTAATTGATATTCTTCTATGTATTTTTTGATTGTTTACTAACCTCTCATATTGTACCACAAGCTTTGGTGAGCACTAGATTTAATTTACTTTACTTGTTATTAGTTTATTGAAATATCAAAACACATCACTCCCTTAGGGTTATTATGTGACTATGATTTACTGGAGGATTTATAACTTTCCCTAACATGGTGTATTTCATTAATATATCCCCTAATTAGGTCTAGTGGATCCCCATATTGGTCATGTTTATGTTTAACAAATGTGTCCCCAATTGAAAAGGTATGGTATGATCTATCTTCTCTAAGTTAGGATTGATTTATATACATGATTTATTTTTATTGCATATAAATTATTCTTCAAAACATTAATTCAATTTAACTTGACATTCATGAGCCATTCATATAGATATACAGATCAATCAAAGCATAAACAACCATACAAATGAACATGAAATACAAGAATACATCACACATGTAAGAAACCCTAAAGGGAAATAAAACCCACTAATATCTAAAAATGCACTATAGTCATAAAATATAAAAACCATATTTAGTGAAGTACCAACTCCACATGGAGCACCAATCCTAGTTAGCCAAGCACCCACTTGACTAGGCTATAACAAGCACCTACTTGCAACGAGGCACCAACCCCCTAGATGACTTATCACTAAATAATTCACATAATTTATTTTACCAAATTTATAACACATTTTTTATCACCCAAATTATGCTGTCAACCTCTTCATCTCTTCACACTATTATCCCTCTCAAACTGCCTTCTAAGCCTCTTCACTCAACTAGCTATCTTCAAGACTGATTTGGTCATATGACCTTGATATTCATACTCAGACCTCCTATTATATATTCATGATATTCCATATACTCTATTTTTATTTTCTATAATACCACCTTTCACTTATGGATCTTCCATCCCATTCACTCCTCAAGTCAATCCACTAACAAGCTAATTAGGCCTAAAAGGCCTTGTTTTTTATACAAGCCTCTTCCTCATACACCTATTGGTCAGCCACACACACTTGAAAAATTATATATACCACATAATAAGAATTATGAAACATTAAAATTATGAATAAATTATTACATTAGGTTGTCCATTACTCAAATAGACCAAATCTTTCTTTAAGTCTCCTAGAGACCTAATTCTATTAGGCCTACTTTAGGACATGTTACCTTATGACCCCTTAGAAAAATATACACTTATATACATATAATATAATTTCCATAAAATATTCAAATATTCCTTATACATCATCCTCTAATAAACATGACACGTTTTGGGTCCAAACACCACTTGAAACACTCCATTATCATTGTTCACAATAAACCTTTGAACACATAAAAATGACTGCCTTGAACAATTAAACATAACACATAATTTAGACACAAAAACATAACAATAAATAAATAATAAATTACCTAAAATAATTTAATAATATCACCATATTTATTACATACTTCAACTTAGGGCATAGAGCCTCAAACTCATCACTGCAACTTGATTCCTTAGAACTACCAAGACTATCAAAAACACAATCATGAAACATTAATCTTAATCACTTGTATGAAAAATTTAAAATAATTAAAATGTATTAAAATTATCATATGAAATATCCAAGACATATTAAAATATAAACATCATATGATCTAGTGGAAACTATTGGTCTTACAGACTAATCTATTGACCTCAGTACACACATGCCTCAATGAATCAGACAAGACATTTTAACTTCATGATTTTCACCACTATAGATAACTTAAAATATATATAAAAATAAATAGTAATAAATAATATTATAATAATTCATATCTATACACTTGGTTTCTTCATTCTATCATGAAAACACATTCGAATTCATCTACTCACTAATGCCTGGGTTTTTCACTATTTGCACCATTTGGACTATTAGTGACTAGCTAAATTGGATGACCATTTAAAAATATTTTAGGACTATAATTGTTAAAAAAATTAATGGAAATTAAATATTAGTCTCAAAATTATTCCTCCATCCATTTTATTACTATTCTCAATGCAACTTTTGACTTTTAGAATAACTTCTTTAAAAACAAGCTTGTAACTCAACATTTTCTCTCTCCTTTCTTCTAACTAATATAACCTGGAGGTACTTAGGAGATTCCAAAAAAATATCCAATATATTACCTAATAAATTTAATCCTTCCTAATAAATTTTTATAAACATCAAAATTGAGTATTTATTACAGTTCTAAGAGGGTTTAAACATGTTTCCACTCTTAATGATCATTCATAAAGAAAAGCCCCTCAATACAAAAACTAATGTCTAGAATTTTAATCTATGAAACTTACCCATATAACATGAATATATTAGGTTCCCATGAAAAGTTTTTATGAGCTAATGATCATAATAAAATCCTTCTAGGGTTGAGAACCCTTCATTATGAGCACTTGAGAGACCTCCAAATAACTTTTCATGCATTGTCCTTCAAACTAAAACCTAAAACTTCATGTACATGCCTAAAAAAATGATTCACATTTTAAAATTATTAAATTAGCTCAAACACATTTAAATATCATTATGACCCTTCATTAGTACACACTTTCTCTCTTTGCTCTCTAGACTTTGACCTAAAAACCATATTAGGCCTTAAAACTAACCTTCATGCCTCTTTTCATGATCTCTCCACCGCACTAACATACTAAATAAACCTCATGATCATGATAAAAAACCTATCTCATGATTAAAATATTCCATACATCCTTCACATTACCTAACAATAGATCATGATACCTCATTATATTAGGCAAGGTCCTAGTACAAATTAAGAAAGAATGCCTTACCCTCTAAGACCCACCTTACAACACTTATGATGTATTTTGTACTTAAATAACAACCCCATAGAATTACAAACAACTTTTCACTTTATTTAACTCACTTTCTTCATTGCGCTACCTACACATACATCTTCATGTCATAACTAGGCTTGTGACTACGCTTCTTATCCAACTTGAAATCAATGAATTGTACCTTCATGAAACCATAAATCATTAGTTACCTTTGAATTCTCTATTTTTCCTTAAAATTATCTTTCATGAAAACATATTTCAATCATAACACTCCATCAATTTCCCTTGTCACATCAACACACTTCTAACTAGGCACACTCTCTCAATAACATCAACCACATGGAAATATATCAGTGAATAAAGAGATCTATATGAAGAGGAGTTATAAAGAGTAAAATTCCTTAGCCTCTAGGAAATTAAAGGAAAATCACCTCTAGATGTAAATCAATCTGGTAAGGAGACAACATTTTCTCTCCTTACTAATCCAATTTTCTGTTTTTCTTCCCTTTCTATAGTTTATTTAGTTCATCTTCATTCTATTTCCTAACCACCCCTACTCACTCACAAGGTATAGGATGTCTCTTCGATCCCTATTTTCTCCACTTACACACCTATTTCCACTCCACTCATTGTATTCACATCCACCATATATTCCACTACCTTTGTATTCACTTTTGACACTACCTAAGCACCCCTTAAAACCAAAAAAGGCCTTTATTAAGGTTTGAGGAGTATTGGTAAGTTCTCAAATTCATGTATCATCAAATCAAATACACTTTCCAATGCCTTACTTAAAATCTACTAAATGCACCACTGTGACATCTTTATATAAAGCGAAGAAGAAGAAACCAAAATATATAGCCCACCCAGTGGCTCAACATATAGGAGTGGATTGGTCTAAAATCATTTGACCTTCCCTTCTTGACTAGGTGATTTAACATTCTTTTAAATTGTTATAGGGTTACTTAGTATTGGAATTTATCACCTTAGGTTTCATATAAATACATTTCATTGACCATTGTACCTAACCTTATTTACAATCACTTACCCAAATATACTTTACTTGTTCCCATTTACAATCATTTGCTTTATGTACATCTTTACAATCATAATTGTAATCATTCTCCTTTGTTGACATCTATTGAGAGTTATATTTATATGCCATAGGCTTAGGATTTAGAACCCTTTCCTTTTGAATTTTGAGTTATCAGTTACCCTCTACTATATATATGGATATCCTTTGTCCTTACCCACTCATCAAAATATACTCAAGATATATTTGATTGACCTTATTTGAGTCATAGTATATTGAGATAAATAGGATAATTATAGGTCATCCTAGACTATGCATACATTTAGGTGAACTAGATGTGAATCTTATCTCACATTTTATTGGATAAATTTCATGTTTTATTTTTAAATTATTAGTGACATTGTCGAAATCATAATTTATATTTCACTCCAACTGTATCATCCAACCTAATATCATTTACTATTATTATAAACCATATGAGCCAACCCAATACCATTTATTATTTTTCTACCAATTATATACACAAAATTGATATTGTTATGTGTTATTATAGACTATATACACCATATTAATATAATTTGGTGTTTGTTTCTAATTCTATCAATGAAATTGATACCAATCTAAGTGTATGTTTATTTCATTACAATTTTTAAAATTTACTTTTGATCTGAATCATTTTATTTCTATTTTGTATTTTTATTCTTAGAACTATGGTCCAACCATTGTAAAACTAATAAGATCTATCATTATGAACAAATTTATCTACAATTGTACCTAAAATGTGGTTTTAGGGGTGTCTTCCTAATACACATTCCATTAGAAAACATTATATATGGACTTTAGTTTCTACATACCTCCTGATATATCTAAAACAACTAGGATTTTTTCTTAGCCTTTTGGAAGCTTTTCAACCATTTGATTTTTAGTGCACTAGTAAGTGTTCATCCCTAAAAAATTATTCTCAACATAAGTTAGATATAGAATAGTGACATTAAAATATGGTTTAATCATTTTTAATCATTTCCCTTTGGGATTTGTTCACTATATATGCCTAAGATCATTATACCTAAGAGCTTACAAGTTAATCACACACTATTTAACTATACCTCCCTAATATTATTTCTATACTACTTAGTTAAATTTTTATTTTCTTTACATAATGCATCAACCAAAATAATACCATTTTATGTTATGTATCAATGGCATTGGCAAACCTAATATAATAATGTGTATCTTTATAACTACATTGGTAATACTAAGATAATTCAACCTTGTTAGTTTAATTTTAATTTTATCTACTAGATCTATATACTTATGTACTTCCTACCAACTATATAAACATACTATTTTTCACTTTTGTAATTTATTGACATTTACCTTTACAACAATGTGTCAAACTTCAATCTCCCTGAGTGCATGCCTTAAAGGGTGTTCTAAGAAATGGGTGGGAAGTCCTTTGGTCCTTTACAATATATATTTATATCTATGTCATGATCATATCATGCATATCAATAGTTTAACATCATTATAATTTACTTTATACATATCTCCTTCCACCCTATCTCATTTATTTATATCAATTTACCCATTTACTACTGCATCAAACCTAATTGATAAAGTTTATTTTTCACCTCTTCCCTCTTCATATTGTATCAACCTAATCAATGTAATAATGAGTGTATCCTTTTTAATTTTCAAATATTCGATCTAGCTAAAATAGTTTAATATCAACTAACTCTTTTTAACCACATCTAAGTGAGATGATACTATCATCTTAGTTTTTGGAGTGTGTTTGCATAATTGATCACAATATATAAAAGTCACATTCTCATTCCAATATATCATACACACTCTATTCTCTTTACTTTCACTCACACTTCTACCCTAATTAACATTTGGAGGAACTTGGTCTAGAATATTGTCTTGAAGGAAGCTTGTGTTATGTATGTCTTAGAGATTTGTTATAAGGTCATTTTTGTCTTAGATCCTATTTTTCCATCCTTTGAGGTGTTGACAACTAAAAACATATCCTACAAAGAACCATAATTTAGTCTAGGGGATTTTGAGGCTTGACAAGTCCCTTTAAAGGTGTGTATTTCAAACCTTAGCTATTTCCTTTATTTCATTTCATATACAGAGGTTTCTTAGTGAATGAATGTGTGTGTAATGTTTTTAAATATTTATCTACACTTATACTTAGTGTGGATATATAATTATATTAACTTATCATTTATCCATTATTGGGTAGCCTAGACCCCCATTTATCTACCATGGGTCCTTACCCATTTTGACTATTCTAGCACTTACACTTTATTTTAGCTTACTTTAATTGCATGAGTACTTACCCATTATGTCTTAGGAAAAATGGCTTTGATATTAGTGATGTAGGTGGTCCTCTTTCTAGTTCTATGGATACCTTTATTACATCCTAAAAATTAGATGTCACTACTATCTATTTAATTAACCTTCTCTAAGTCTAGATCTTTAGAGATATGATAGTTGGAGGTCAATCATTTACCATTGCATACATTTTTTTGAACTGAACGTGAATATTATCATTGCTTTTACTCTGTTAGCCAACTACATCAGCTAGACCTAATACAATTATATTTCATTATTTATTATATAGTAAACTATATCATCTAGATGAAATATAATTCTTAACTTACATCTTTCAGCCAAATTTATCAACCAAATATGATATATTTGTGTATAAATTTTCATCCCCATCAGCCAACTATACCTATGAGATGTGATATAGTTATGTATCAATTTTTCCATTTTCAACCATTTATATTGGTTATCCTAGTATAGTTCTATCTCATCCTTTATTTTTCATAAAACTACATTAGTTATCCCAATATACTATCTTCCCTATCTATTATCATCATCAACAATCCCATCCTACTCTATGTTAACACAAACTATATCAACAAACCTAATACAAACTTATTCTATTTTTTAACTGTATTAGCCAACATTGATATAGTTCTATTTGATTCATTTTTATCATAAGTTAGTTTGTTACTTTTTAATTCATATTCATTTAAATTAATTCAATGTTAAAAATTTATTTTTGATATTATTTTTTGAATTTTTATTCTATTTATTTATTTCTCCATAAAAACTATGTTTTGGTAGTTTTTAAACTACTTAGTGATTATTGTGCAAGGCTACATGCTATTAATTTTATAAATACCATGGCATTTTGGTCTTTCCCTAATACTTATATCCATATTAAATAAATAAAAAGAGAATTTAGTTTTCATGTACCTCATGGTATATCACTAATTACTTAGGATTGCCTTTTTATTGAACCTTAGGAAACCATCCAGTACTTTTATTTTTTAGTGCACTTCAGAGGAGTGTATTACCTAGTGAAGTTACTCTAGTTTTACCCTAAAATATGGGTTTAGTGGACTACATTCATTATTTATCCTCTTTATTTAATGATATAAAACATTGGGATGAAACTAATCTATAAACAAGTATGTTTCAAAGCCCAAACTACCAATTAAATACTTTTATTACATCTACATTATATTGTTTTCATAAAGTTGGCTAGATATAATTAGTTTTTTGAATTATTTATTTTATTGAAAATTGCATTGATCAACATTGATATAATTTTTACTATGTTTTATAATTGCATCATCTAACCTAATACAATTACTTATGTTTACAAACTACATGGATTAGCTCAATTCAATTCCATGTGTTTTCATCTCTAACTAGATCAACTAGTTTGGTAGAGTCTAACTATTTACCATCCTGTAAATAAATATATCATTCAATATATTATAGTTTTATTATTTCTATCCTGAATACATCATCTAACATGATATAATTTATTAAGCCCCTACATTGGTTCTCCAACTACATTAACAAGCTTGATACAACATAATTATACCTTGTTCTTTCCTGAATTAACCAACTTGATACATTCTACTATACTCAACTCTTATCTACTTGACTAGATTATCTAAATTGATAATCTAAATCTCTCCTTATATATATTCATCATCTAATTTGATAAAGTCTTATCATATCTAGTTGTTAGTCTACTACATCAATTAAATCAATATAATTGGTTTAATGCATCCACTAGTGGCTCTACCAATTATCTTTATTTTGCATAAGTATTAGCTAAAAAAATTAGAGGGATAAATAATAAATTTTAGTTAATAGTTTCAAGATAAATTCCCTATCCTATTAACAGATAGAGATACCTTTATTTAAAATAAAAGGGATGTGGGAAATAAAGTTATTTATAACACAAATGTTTTATATAAGGGGGGGTTTAATTTTTAATAAAAAGTATGAACAGGTGGTATAAATTTTTTTTAATGAAATGATAGTGGAGGAAATAAATATATGAAAATAAAATAGGGATAAAAGGATAACTTTAGGTATCCAAACATAAAAACTCACTAAATTAATCTAGCAGTGGAGATTTTATCATAGGAAACTTTTACCATAAAAGTGAGATGCAAAAGACATATTCTAAATGTAATAATAAAATATATATGCCATAGATATTTTAGAACACTAAAAATGTATAAACAATAACCCTATATTCCCCAATAAAACAAATGAAAATTATATTTTAATCCCACCAAGGTTTCATAATAGTGTAGATTCTTAATGTAGATTCAAAATGAGTTATTCAATGAAAATTTTAAGAGCATTGAATATCTAAAAATTAAACTTATAAATATTTATAATAAAATAATTGAACATAATAACATATAAACATACATTATCTATTAAAAAATAGTTTTGTCCTAAAGACTATAATAAACTCTCTTTGTACTGATTCTTCCATGAGCTGAAAATATAATCTCTTCTCTTTGTTCTTTCTAATAATTTATTAATTATCAAAAATATCTTCAAATTACTCAGTAAGTATATTTATAAGTTAAAATGGTTGTCTATATTATATAATCAACTGTTTTAAAGTTTAGAATACCTGCAAAAGCATGTTGACAAAAAATGCAACTAAAAAGTTCAAAACGTGCATTGATAAATTTGCATGGCTTATAAAAGTGACTTAACGATTTTGAAAAAATTAAATATTGCAAAAAGGACCTATAAATTTTCATTAATTATAATATTAAAAATATTATTACATCCACAAATTGAGATTGTGAAAATGACTTATAAATTATAACTATGAGAGTTATCAAAAATTCACTACTATCTATTCATCTCCATCATCAAAGATGATCTGGACTTATTATTATTGTTCTTTATTAGGTTAAATATTTTTCCTCTATTCATCAAATATTTTCATGGTTTTTTTTTTAATTTATTTTCATTCAGACCTCCTAGATGAATGAAATTAATTTTTACATCACAGTGGAGATTGATCATCTGGTGAGAAGTTGGTTGAAGTCTCTTAAGATTTTTATAAAAAATATGAAGAATACTTCTATATATAACAAATTTCTATATTTACTCATGATTGATTGTATATTTTAGAGTCATTTTTTTCCACCAATTATTTGAACTCATCAATAATAAATTATCATGGAAATAATTTTCTCTCATCATCCAAAAATGAACAAGAAAGTTTCTCAAATTATATATGTATATAAATTATTACATTAACTAACAATGATTGAGATAATTTGAATTTATTTACACATTATTCAATAATATATGACTAAAATTTAGTATAACTTAAAAACTATATGAAATATACAATATCTTCCTCTTTTATAACTCTTATGATGATATCATCAAGATCAATATGTGAGAAGAATTCCAATTTTGGTATCACCTACTTCCATTTACCTACTTCAATTACATATTTGTCTTAAGTTTATTTTACAATATCATATTAAGACTAGATATTAGTATAAATATAAATTTATGTGTTTACTCAATCCCTTATTTTATTTATATACCCATATAAATAATTTTTTTGGCTAAATTCAATGTCTTGGAATCTTAAATTTCACAAAAGAACAAAATAAGAAGATTAAATTAGGTTCACCAACTTCTAAATAACTAATGTGAATTGTTTAACTTTTTAATTTAGTTTTGATTTGATGAATTTATTATGATCCATATTTTTAAAGAGACTTCCAATTATAGACTACATTTTTTCATTAACTCATTCTATAGTATCTTTCCAAGATGCAATTTTGACATTTGATAGTCAATGACACTCATAATATCTTTATGTTTTTCAATAGGAGAAACGACCATCTTAGTTTATATTTATAATTTTCCATATGTAGTTATTCTATAAAAAATTTTATGTTTATTTATTACATGGGGAAAAAGAACTATTAGATCACTAAAATAAATTTTTTGTGGTTGTACTACTTTTTTCCTCCTTTTCACCACCTCCTTTAACCTATCAAGAACCTCTGTGATAGGTGATTATAATAAAGATGATTTTTTTAGTTTATTTTGAGTATCTATATAAGGGATGGAGTTAATAAATATTGATAATATATAGGTTTAAAATCACCTTGATAGTCTTTAGGTGGTTGGGTTTTAGTTTTAGGAATTGAAATAAAGAGTAACTCAACCTATTGATAAAGAAATGGAGATAATCAAAAGTTCATTTCGGGAGGAGTGGATGCAAGAGTTAATAAGGAAGTGTGTGAAACCAATAATTTTTAGTTAATATCTATTTTAATATCTATTACTTCAAATATTTAAGCTAATATTAAAAAATATTCCTCTTTTTCTAATAATTCAACAACTCTTTGACATTGAACTACACTAGTTCTTTTATCCTGCACAAATACTCATAAATCCAATTAAATATTTTATTAGGTTTTATTTAACCAATAAATATTTGGTTGAAGTAATAGATATATAATTATATGGATGGTCTTGATAAGGATATATTATTTCATAATATATTTGGGAATATATATATATATCCTCTTTATTGTCTTCCCAATTGTCTCTGTGAAATAATTTGTGTAGCTCTTCAAACAACAGTGGAATAATATTATTCTATATTTATTACTAAATTGATAGTGTTTAATTGGGTGTAACTTATTTTATTATCAAATGTGATCAATTCAATACTTGAATAAATATATTATTCTACATCTATCAAATTGATGATTAAGATCTCATTTCATAATAATATCCATACACAATTTATTGATCAGGATTGCAATCTTCTTGACAATTTATATGAGTTATTATATGCTTAATAATATATTTTGATATGCATTCATGGTATACTTTTTCATTCAATATTTTCAAAATTATCTAAACTTGAATAACACTAACCTCATCACACTCCCAATCACATTATATTCTATCAAAATTAATATTGGACTATGTAGGTTGATCCCACTCAATATATGGTTATTGAATTAGACATTGAGATATGAAGAGAGTTGTTGATGTAGGTTTTATTCACACCATATACAATAAGTTTTCACCCTCTTGTTTTAAGATCAGTGATTAATCACTCCAATGCAAAAGTTACAGGTATGCAATTTCAAATTAACCAAGTGATGGAATAACAACATGTGACCCACATCCCATCAAGGGAAATTCTCTCAAGTGATAAAATTAACATCTAATAACACATATTTACAATTATGCTATGTTAAAATAATAATAAATCATAAAAGTAAACTTTTAAAATAGGGAAGAGTAGGGTAGAAAATAAAGCCTATAGACCAAATAAGATGAAACCTTTCTAAAATAGCATTCGAACTAAAAGTTGGACAATTAATCATATACCAATGTTTGTTACAAGCTACTAAGAGCACATCCAAAATAAAACATAGTTATAATTCTAACAAAATAAGACATACAGTAGACATAAGCATATATAATCAAAGGTTGACATATTTTTGAGATTGCATTTACACATATACAAAGGAGAGTTATCGTTAATAAATAAGTGGCATTCAAATTAGTAATATCACAATATTAATAAGTTTATTGAAAAAAAAATTCATGCATAATCAAGAGACAAATATAGTATAATGATAAAACTTATTTCAAGATCAATAGGTCTGGAGAAGAATCAATATTTTCATATCAAGACTAATTTCATAACTTTCCTTAGTATTTCCTATCAATATTAATAACCAAAATTATCCTCCCTTTTGGATTGGAAAGATACAAATACATATAAGCTTGGAATGGGGATGACTCATCTCTCAATAAAATATAAAAATCACATGTACAAAAATAGAATGATGTTTGAATTCCCATGTAAATCATACATGTGTAATGGTGTATGCACATAATAGAATTCTTCAACTGAGTTAGGAACTAATAATTACAACTTTAGTTGAATTAGTAAAATGCATATGTATCTAATAGGGTTTTAATGTGGCACCACTAGAAGAATAAAATGATGAGGTAAAAACTATAGCAACTGAAGTGGATGAGACTACTATGGTAACTTGAGTAACAACTAAAATAAACATTATCATTATAGATATGAAAAAAGTTGTCACTAGTGTATTTTTAGTGGTGGGTATTGGAAGTGGCACATATGTTGGCCTTGAGAATTGAATGCATTAATTTGTCAATACATGTAAATTGATGACTTTCACTCCATTTGTTGTCAATTTTTTTCATTTGAATTTCATAAAACCAAATTTCCATAGATTTTATTACCATGTAGCTTATTATACCTGCTTCTAGGTGCTTAGTTGATATAATATGACAAATGTCTCTTTTCTACTATTTTGGGTTTGACATTCATGTCTTCATTATTTAATTATGTGGCTGAGGGAAATGTTTCTACATATCTCTACTCCACTCTTAACTAAGCTATGACATATTATACATTATCTATACACATAATATTTTCAAACTTTTATCAATTAATGGAACTCTCTATCTTGTAGGAACCCATCGAGTCTCAATCTCTCTGAGTTCACGTCTTAAGGGGTGCACCAAGAAATGGGTGGGCAAACCATTAGTTTTTCACAAGATTTTTATCTACACACTTATCTCCTAAAAACCATATCCTTAAGTTTATTATTAATTATTGTACACTCCTCAATCATTTCCCACCTTTTGTCCCCCTTTTCCTAGCCTAATACTTTTGAATATTTATAGTACTAAGTCAACTAAGTTGACCTTGTACTTTTGTGGGTAAAATTCATTTAAGGTCTAGGTTAGATAAAAAAATTTGGAAGGGATTAGGGTTAAATCCACCTATATATAAAAGATCATTTTTCCATTATTTAGAGAAGATATGAAAAATTAAGAGCTATTACACATCTACTTATCCACCATTCTACTTGAAGAGAAAGCTTAGGATTTCACACTTTCTTTAGAGATACAAATATTATCTTATGGAGAAATATTTTGGATGAATTGATAGGCTATGTATCTTATAGATGATTTATCCTTTCCATTCTTACATACCATAACAACCTATTGCAAAGCACCTTGGCCAAGGCAGATATTGAGGCTTGGTGGGTTCATCTTGAAAGATAAGTATTCTTAAATTTGTTGCTACTTTGTAATATTAGATAGATATGCATTTATACTTATCTTATATGCATTAATATTCCATATAAATTGATGTGAGTATATGTCTCTCATGCATGTATAATTTTGTTGTTTATTACCCCCACTATGTGCCACAAGCTTTGGTGAACACTAGATTAGATTTCTTTACTTTACATGTTATTAATTTAGTAAATATGAAAACATAGGGATTAGTTAGGTTTATTCCATGATTGTGTTTGTCTAAAGGCTTTAGAACCCTCCCTAGTATTGTTTATTATGATAAGAGATCCCCTAATTGGGTCTAGTGGATCCCCATATTAGTCATGTTCCTAATTATCTAATATATCCCCAATCAGAAGTGTAAATATGATCTATCTTCTTTGAGTTAGGATTGATTTATAGACATGATGCATTTATAATTGCATAAATTTTGGTGAACCCAACATGTTCTAATCCTTACAAGTTTTCTTTCATTTTTTTCATTATTTTATCATTTTATTTACTATTTTTCTATATTTGTGATATTAGGTCGACATGGCTGGTATAGTTTCTAGCTTTTATGTATAGGATTAACACAAAATCACATAAAAATGAATCTATTCTATTTGTGTAGGTCTTCATTAGATATAAGCTATTGGGTCAAATAGGCTGACACAATACAAGTTTTCAATTCCACACAAGCTACTAGGTCAACATTATTGACACAATAAAATTATAGACTTCCAAAAAACATCCTAGGTCAACAATGCTAGTATATTATTCTTCATAAACCTCAATAAATAAGGAACTAAAGAACTAGGTCAACCTAGATGACAGAGTTGGAAAATTTTGAAAGCAAAAATCAAGGTACATCAATAGCAATCTCACTTTACTTTGTCTCTTCCAACCGACCAAGGTTCCTTTCTCTCTTTTTCTACCATTTATATTATTCATTATAGTTATATTTCTCATAGTTTTTAGTCTATAAAAATTCCATTATACATCAAAATAGGTCAACTTGGTCAACCTAATTTTATATTATGTCTTCTATCTAAAAGATGAGGTCGACACTATTGGCATAGTCCTTAATAGACCCTTGCTTTAGTAGTACAATAGTGAAACTATCAAATCTATGCTATAATCCATGCATACACTATCATCTAAATAGACATTATACTATGTTTCAATGTTGGAATTAACATATATATGCTAGTAATTACTTCACACTTCCAGTTTTAGTTTCTTTCATGCTTAAAATATATCACATAGTCTAATTAGGTGCTTTTTTCAATATACCATGTAGTTTTAATATTTTTATATTTCTTGCACACACTACCAAATCACTTAATATCAAAACACATGTAAACAATTGTCTACCCAAGGCTGACCTACTTGGATTTCATCACTAAGGGGAAGTTGACTTGGTTTTCTATCTAAGTATAAACATGTGTTTAATGGTATTTATTGGCAAAGAACATGACACCCTTATCATTACATTGTGTGAAGTGAGGGTGTAAGCCCCAATACCAAGGTAGTACCATTCCTAACATAGATCCTTTCAACCTATATGTCTTAAAACCATACATAGATTGCTTTTTGGTTCCTTACATATAGCTAGATCACTTATTATCACACTTAAAATCATATTATAATATTATAATAACATTCAGGATGATGACTTAGTCAACAATTACTTTCAAATTTTATTTCTTACTCTTTGAACAATTATATGTTGTATTGTAAAAACATGCATTAGCCAACATTGGTGCAATGTTTTGTGTGTGTGCCTCAATTGGATCATCCTCATTGACCCAATTGATTGTGTGTTTCCTTTTATTTCTTACTTTCAAAAGTACTTGAATTTTTTTTCCTATTTTAGTACACTATTATTCTATTCAACACAGTCTCTTATAGACTATTTGTTTCTCCTACCTTCAGTATTAAATCAACCCTATCGATATATTATTATTTTCTACCCCTCAAGATATAGTACTAAGTTGACTGTGTTGAATCTATACCCTTATCTATATAATTTTTGTCCCATGTTACAATACTAGGTCAACCCTGTCAACTCTATATCATTATTTTCTCAATTATCAGACCCTATTTTTAGTACTAGGTCAACCCAATCAGCTTTGTAATCTTATAGGTCCCTTCATATTTCATTGATTTTACATCACCTTTGCCTTATCTAATCCCTCTCCTTCATCATGAACTTCTTATTTGAAGATAACATTGAGTTGAATTCAATGAATATGATGAATCTTACCAATCATCATAGGGTTTCCCATAAGTACATTATGGATACTCTGTTGGATGAATGCAATGTTCATATAGACACTCATAAAAAAATTATGGGATCCCTCCTCATTCCTCTTCACTTTGTAATCTTCTCTTCTCATTTGAAGATCAACTCAAATTAAATTATACTCCTGAAATGCTCTTCTTTATCTCTAAATTTACTCAACATCAAGGAAATGACCCTTCTACCATTTACCATCTCATGATTAGTGGTCAAACCAATGAGCCTCATTCACCTTCTCCCATGTTCCCACATAGATTTGGGGATACTTTCTTATTTTATTCTTAGTGTCTTACCTCTATTTTGACCCCTTCTCATACCATGACTTCCTATGTTTAAAATTCCTCTACCTCCATGCCTATTATTTCTACTAACATGCTATGTTCTACATCTAGTGTGCCTCTTCCAAAAAACACTCTCCTTAATTTATCCACTAGTGAATCATTTACTACCCATGACAATCATGATTCTATTACTTCCTCTTCTCATCCCTTCACCATTCCAAATTTTTCAATATAAGAAAATTTTTCCACTTGTGCCTCACATTATAACAACTCTTCTCAAGTTCTTACTAGCAACCATAGTGGTACTCAAACGACTACTTCCAATTCCAATGCTTTAAATAATGTTGATAATTCAAATGAAACCCATCAACTCATATTACAAACCCTTAATCAAGGGAATGATTTTCAAGATAATAATGTAAAACATATTATGTAAATGCAAAACCACCTTATCCATCTTTAAACCCACCCTTAAAAAATGCAATGGGGCATACATAATCAAAATCTTTCCTACCTCCTCTTTAGGATTACCATGGTAATATTATCCCTCAATATCCTCTTATCAACAAGACAATTAATCATCTTCAAATAATCCTCTTACTTATAAAATTTCTAATATTGATATAGGATGTATCACCCCTACCATTTCTTATAATGCATCAACTAATCTTACTCTTCATTTAAAAACATTTGGAAATCTATATAAAGACAAGGTAAAACTAAATACCTTTGTTGATACCAAGATATTATCAAAAAATCTCATGGGTGATGATTTATATTTGTATAACCAACTTAAAACTTATTATTTTACTATTTTGGAAGATTTAATAAATTCTTTATTCTAAGAGTTCTAAACTAGTGATCTTCTTAATAATACCTTGGTCCATTTTATCAATTGTAAGTAACTTGAAACCAAAACTAACCAAGATTTTATTCAAATTTGGAAGACATTATCCAACAAATATGGACATAACATGGATGATGATAACCTCTTCCATCTCTTTCCCATAAGAAGGCTCCCCCTTATTCCCCCATGATTACACCTCATGTGGTTCTACCTCCTCTTATGGTCCCTTATTCACCTATTATTCCTACACCCATGAATCCCTCACCCATACACTTTACCTCACCTATGGATCCTTCTCTAACTATTATTCCCTCACTTGTGGTCCCTTCTCAACCTATGAGTCCTTCACATATGGCTCTTTCCCCACTAGTGACCCCTTCATCTCCTATAGAGTTTGTTTCCATGCATTATATTAAGCATCCATTACATGATATACTTATTTAGGATGATCCATAAATAATTCATACCTTTTTTGTTAAGGATATTAGATGTGAAGTATTTTCCCATTTTCACTAAAGATAGATGAGACATTAGTTGTAGTTTGCATTCAACTTTGTAAAGACTTATCAGATGTTCTGGATAATGTGTGTGGTCAAATCTATCAATACTTATTAACACATGAATGGTATTATTTCATTATTATTTTATAATGGAAATGTGCTCCAATGTTATATTTATCTATTTTTTATATCATTTGACATTGTGTCAAATTCTTATTTATCTTACATGGTGATTTTTATTTCACACTTTATACTACTTATACTATCATTTATGTTTTCTTATAGATTTATTATTTAAAATTACCTTATTTTTTATTTGTGAGCTTATTTTTTATGGCTCAAATATTCTCTTTTTCATTATTTTTTGCTCTCTTATCATTCTATACACGGATAACTATTATTGTGATTTAGTTATACAAACCTTGCTTCCTTTTATCATTCCTTATTTACCATGTGATCAGTTAACAAACAATTCATTTCATTATAATCTCCTTTTCCTAGTCCACTTTGGATCTCCTTTTATTCCAATTTATTCCTTTTTTAAATCTAATCGTATACATGGTTGAGACTTGAGATAACATGTTGGTTCATAGTTAAGCCTAAGTGTTTTAGTTAGTCTTTTTTTTGGATACTTAGCTTCCTTTAGCCTAAGCCTAAAGCTAATTTGTGTGTATCAATCTATTTATCATTATTATTCATTAAAAATTCATATGGATGAGTAATATTTCAAAAAATCCATAAAAATATTCAAAATCGAAATCATTTAAGAAAAGGCAATGATCTAAAAAACAACATTCAAAATTATCAAAAAGTCAAATCACACTAAAAGACATCATTCTAAGCAAATTTACTTCTTCTAGTCCAATCTCAAACTCTAAAATTAGACTCATAATAGAGTCAAGGTATATTTGGGTGTAGTAGGTTAGTATATTAAAAAAGTATAATTAAAAGATCTTTTGGTGCTACCTACTTTCTCATGTAAGTACCCAATCTTCACAAAGATTGATGGATCTGCAAGGGGTCCTAAAGAATGGGGAACACATCATGGAAAATTAGGTCCATTTTACTTTTATTATACTCATATACCTTTAGGAATTGATTTTATCAACACACTTATTTTCCTACACAATTTTGTGTCTATAATGGACATGTTTCTTTTCTACATTGATGGTCACTAGTCACTTAGTGTCTTCTCATGTCCTTAGTATGCCTCATGTCTCCTAAGGTATTCTCATAAGATGCCTATGTTATGATTTTTACATTACATTTTTCTCTCCATATAATCCTAATATTTCCCTTTTATAAATATTTCTTTGTTCACTGATCACTCCCCTAGAGATTACATTTGTGAGTTACATTGCAAGACCATGGATAGGACCTGGCCTTCCTCACAAATTACCAATATTTCACATTACCATTACCAACATCCTCTTTTACTAATTTTTCACATCTATTGCACCTCATTGTTTTTCACTTTATGAGTTTTAGTGTAAGACCACGGATAGGACATATCCTTCTTCACAAAATTTTCCAATAATCTAAGTCCAAGTCACAACAAAAATTACTTGTCAAATATGAGATAAGATTTTATTGATCATGAAGTTACACGTCATTGACTTGCTTCCCATCATGATTTAGTATGTTTTATGCTTAATTATTTACTCTTTCACTTTTTATTTTCTTATTTTTTAATTACATATAAGAATCTAACCATTTCTTGTATTTTTCATAGTTTACAACTTGAATTAGTGTGATAATACCAATTTTGCCAATTTTGTTTTCCTTTTATACTTGCCAATGTGATTTAGTGTGATTTATTGACTTAATTGATTTGTTTTTATACCATTTTTTATTTTAAAATCTATTTTCACTTTATTACATTATTTTCATACTTCCCAATGTGACTTAGTGTGATTTTACTTGTTTTAATTTGGTGCCAAATATTTCTCTTGGTTTTAAAACATACTATTTTCCCTCTTGTTTACCATTATTTGGTTTATTATACTTAGTATTTTTTTGTTATTACACATTTACCAATGTTAAATAGTGTGTAATACATTTTTTTTGATTGATTATATCTTACCAAGTCTTTTTTGCCTATTTCTTTTTAACCATGCATGTGTACTACGTAATTCTAGAAAAGAAAACACAACACATATATTTACTATAACATATACAATCAAAGCAAAATACATGTGATAGAAAGATATATATCCATGTATCCACAACCACAACCATAATACAAACACATAATATAAACATCCAACTATAAAAATAAGATATCTTATATATATATATATATATATATATATATATATATATATATATATATATATATATATATATATATATATATATATATATATATATATATATATATATATATATATATATATATATATATATCATGTGTTTTTGATACAAAGGACAAAAATACATCACTCCAGCTCCAAGGTTGGGCTCTATCATGTCTACCTCATGGCCCAACCATGCTACCCCTAGAAGCCTTAAATAATTTCCTCTAAATATTATGTTATAAAGAGGATGTCTGATATCTCAATCCTATTACCTACCCCTGTAGGTTGGCCACCTAGTTATATACCAATCCATGTTGCATAATAGTATCCAAATGTGTGGTTCTCTTCTAATTCAAGGACTATTATGCATGTGCCTCTCCAAATCCCACCCATTATAGTGGTTTTATCCCATATTTATGCACTTGTAATCACCCCATGTCCTTTCAAACTAATCTAAACTATCTTGCTTGAGCTTAGAAAAATGGTACCATGGGATCATCTAATGTGGTAGGGTTTTATGGCATCAGTGCCACATCTAGGATATCATGGAGTGTTCCCCTTACTAAGATTCCCCATCTAATATCCTCCTCCTCTAAAAGATCTACAAAATTAAAACTAAATAGATATTAGATCATAGATATATCTCAAAATCTATTTATCTATAATCTATCAATCAAAATATTATACAATTAGTATTCTATATCAAAAACATAAGCTAATTTCAACCACTTATTGCCTATCTAGATGTCACATAGCACCATCTCCCTATCTACTCAACCATCGAGCATGGTCTCTCCATTTACTTTTCCTTAACTACCTTATTTATGAGATGCATCCAAATCGATGCAAACCTTAGGGTCACCATGTGTGTTCATATAAATCCTCACCTCAATGGTGCCTTTATATACCAACTCTACCTTAGGATAATTGATGGGTCATTCAAGATGACCACCCTTTATGCTCTCTCTCATTTTTGGCATCTCTATCAATGGTGTGATGAAGGTGGTTGCCACTCCTCTTGATGTGGTACTATCTATGGTACCTCTGGTATACCCACATTCACATCTATATCCTCTCTATTTGTCATTCATCATGATCAACCTATCCATGGTCTCTCACATCAAGATTTGATCTCTAGTCTCATAATTGGTGGTCTCACTCCTCCTCTCCCCCTTGACTCTCTCACATGTCTAGACAAAAATGTGGGCACCACTATCAAAGACACTAGGTAAGGGAGTCCCAACTATCTTGGTACATGTGCCACTAGATGTGACTCTACCCACTAGGTGTAGTGGCATATAATCTATGCTCATGCTAATGTTAGTGCCACCATCCCCCAACTCGATCACACTATTAAAATGTGCCTATATGACTGACATATGATATGTGATCATGCATCTACATTGACACTAACATGTGGGGCATAAATTGTGCCACATGATCTTATCACCATCTCTATACTTGAAGTAACCAATCATCAACCACATAGGGTAACCCAACTTATCAGCATATTAAAAACCCCTTGTATATCTAAGCACTCAATAAAATAACTAACCCCATGGTCTTCTACCCTCTAGATAACATCCCATACATATCATGCATGAGTTGAAACTAGATGATAGAACCCAAATCATATATTTCCCCTAGTCTAAAATGGATTAGCATAAGGCTATTACATATAACATTACCTTGCCATCAAGCTTGTGACACAACACCTGTGTTATCACAAGTCCTATCACTACCTTTTAGATATGTAGAGTTTAAGATGTATACATATTAAAATGGCTTACTCTCAACTTTGGATATATCCTATCTAAGCACATTTCCCATCGAGTTAATTTTCATCTCTCCTCTTACCCACTAGTAACCTTGTGATCATCGACATCCCTCCTTTCATAAGTTCAAGAATAACATGTACATCCTCTAGGGTGATACCTACCTTGATGGTATCCCCATCCACCACCCATCTAAAAGTATTAGTCAAGTGTTCATATGTTCCCAGGAACATGATTGCTAGATCTATGCTCAATGAGACTCAACACATCTCTATAATACCTCCAAGACCTAATGTGATTAACCTAGCTCAGTCCTCCAATATCAATCACTCAAATAGGTCTAATAACCATGTTGCATCCACTAATCACCAAAATATCAGATGCCCTTATAACCATCAAATTAAAAAAAATTATTAGACCTCCATATCACTTATAATCAAATACATTATTTTTAAATTTTAACAATAAAAAACCTAATATACTCTAATTTATCCAATTTTTACCAATTTGACATATTTTTATCCTACTTGGCCATTTTCATACTTAGTCAAGCATTGTGGGCCTTTCAAATACTATTTGGACCTATTTCTTGCATTTTCTTACTATTCTAGCCACTTAGTCAAACACTAAGTTGACCAAATAGTCCTTAGTTGACCACGTTGACTTATTAAACTAAGTTGACCCTTTTATTTCCCCCCCTTTTAAATAAGTCATTAATCTAGTTTAAATAACTCAGTTAATAGTGATGTACTAAGTAGGCAATTTACCTAAATAAACTTTGTTGACACACACCTACTAAGTCAAATGTGTGGAATCAAAAATTTTAGCCTACTAGGTCAAGTAGGTTAAACTAGTCAGTTTAGACTACTGACTCTTTTCCCTACTCATAATAAATACCTTCAAAATTTATTAATCCAATTACTTTCAACCCATTTCCCCTTTTAGCCTCTAGTTTACTTAACGACTTCTAAAGGTTCTTTCCAGTTTCTAGAATTAATCTATTTTACAAATTTTTATAAAACACTTAATTTCAAATAAAATATTCAAAACTAGATTTAAATTCTCAGTTGCCTACCTATACTACACTCATTATGGTTATTAGGCATCCATCTCGTCTCAATTGTCATCTCCTCACCATCTTAGCTCTATTGCTTTTTGTTTGGTCTCTCCAAGCTCTATTTTTCTCTCCAAACAAGTCAAATAATAAGCAAATGACTTTATTTTCACCCTATTTAAACTTACTCTTCACAATTCTTTACGTTTAAAATATTTACCATCATATTCCTTATTTTGCTCAGATCTTTGTTTTTACTCCTCAATTTTTGAAACGTAAAAACTTCTAGAATCATGACATCATAGAGAATATTTTCCACTACTATATGCCTATATTCCAAAAAGAAAATTCACTCTTCTTTGGACTAATCTCTATAGGTTTGACTAATATTCATCACATTGGATGCCTTCACTTCTCTAGGAGTCTCCTTTGTCTACACCATTAAGGTAAGTTAAGGTATGTATTTTTCTATCCTTTCATTTATCTTATTTGATCCTTACTACACTTTACTTAGGATCAGTGTTATGTGTCATCATGTTCTATTTTTGAAGCACCATCCTATGTTACACTTATGTGACATGTGATGAACTTCGAGTGGGGTGTATGTATACACATAATATTTTAAAACTTTTATAAATTATTAATGATCTCTATCTTGAATAAACCTATCAAGTCTTGATCTTTCTAAATTCACACCTTAAGGGGTGCACTAAGAAAGGGGAAGGTAGACCATTGGTGCTTCATAGGATTGTTGTCCCTTTTTCCACTTGTTATCTACACACTTTTCTCTTAAAAACCATATACCTAAGCTTGTTCTTCTCTATTGTACAATCCTCAGTCATTTCACACCTTATTTACACCTTTTCTTAGCCTAAATCCCCTTTTGAATGTTTACAATACTAGGTTAACTTGGTCAACCCCATACTTTAATGGGTGAAATAAATTTAACATCTAGGCTGGCTCTTGGCTAACTTATCCTATGACCTAGTGAATTTTTTTCATAATAGTACTAGGTTGACTGGGTTAACCCTATCAGCTAAAATTTTTAGAAGGTCTTGGGTTAAATCTACCTATATATACAAGATCATTTTGGCATTATTTAGAGAAGAGAAGAAGAAGTAAGAGTTATTGTGCTTCTTCTTATCCACCATTCTACTTGAGGAGTAAGATTAGGGTTTCATACTTTCTTTGGAGATACAAATTTTGTCTTATGGAGAAGTCTTTTGGATGCATTAATAGGTTGTGTAGCCTAGATCTAATTTATCCTTATCATCCTTACATACCATAACAACCTCTTGTGAAGCACCTTGACCAAGGGAGAGATTGAGGCTCGATAGGTTAATCTTTAAAGGTAAGTATTCCTAACTTTATTCCTCATTCATAAGATTAGATAGATTTGCATTTTTACTTCTCTTCCATGCATTACGATTCTTTATACATTTATGTTAGTATATGTATCTTATGCATGCTTAATTTTATTGTTTATAACCATGACTTTGTGTCATAAGCTTTTGTGAGCACTAGATTAGATTTATTTTCTTTACTTATTGTTAGTTTAGTGAATATGAAAATATAGGTCTTAGTTAGGATTATTGCATTATTGTGGTTGATTGGAGGCTTTGCAACCCTCCATATTATTTTTTAAGGTGATAATATATCCCCTAATTGGCTATAGCAGATCCCCATATTGGTCATGTTCTTAATTATCTAATGTATACCCAATTAGAAGTGTAATCATGAACTATCTCATTTGAGTTTGGATTGATTTATAGACATGATGCATTTCTGATTGCATAAAATTTGTTCTTTTGGCCACATGTTCATGGGATGGTTACATGTAGATGGATTTTCATGATCCAATTTCATAGGATAATTTGTACAATAAAATATACTAACATCACCTCTAGGTTAGTGGGATAGTGACATGTGGATTGTTCTCACTATCCACATTCCTAGGAAAATAAATACAAATAAATCTACTAATGTCACATATAGGCTAGTAGGATGGTGATACATGGTAATATCTCAATGATCCACTTACTTGGATGACTTATGTTCTTCACTTGGGCTATGGGCCAATCAAATTATGCCAAATATCATGTTTTCAAAGCTAGAGGATTAGAGATATTAGACTATAGGGCCTTGGGACCATTAGAATTTGTTTAATCCCTTCATGGTTTTGGGTAATGTAATTACACCATGTGGCATATTCTCAAATCTCAGAGACTTTAAACATTTGGAAACTTTTACGAAGGCTGAAGGATTTGGGTAACATAGTAACACCACCTATCCTAATCTTATATAAATAAAAGTAGGACTTAGTCACAAATGACTGATAGGTACTTTCTAATAGTCTTATGGATATATCAAAAATTATCATAACACTAGAACAAGATATCCATTAGTTTAAACAAATCACAAAAATTATGAAATCCCAAGGTTTAAAATGAATCAAGATAACTATTCAACCTTTGATTTTCATAACTTAGGCTTCTGTACATTTTATTATTCAAAGATAAAATTATATTTATGAAAATTAAGAATAGTGTCATGAATGTATAAGGATATGAGGACCTTGAATAAGGATATCCAAACAATAATGAGTTCCTAGTTTAATTCAAAAATTGTGTGTGTGTGTGTGTGTGTGTGTGTGTGTGTGTGTGTGTGTGTGTGTGTGTGTGTGTGTGTGTGTGTGTGTGTGTGTGTGTGCGTGCATGTGAGTGTGCGTGCACATGTGCACGTGCGTGTGCATGTGTGTGTGTGTGTGTGTGTTAGGGCTTAAAAAATGGTGACTTAGTGGGGAAAATACTCTTGAGTATTTGAGAACCTAGAATCTCATAAATGCACCATAATTTTTTTATCTCTAATAAGAAAATAAATAAATAAACATTCCATTGGAAAAATACTATTCCTTCCTCATGCAACATACTAACCCTTTTCACTCTTTGGATATGTGAGTGATTTATTTTATTTAATTTCCCCTTGATTATGAAAGTTTTAACAAAGTCATGGATAAACATTGTATGTCTCATTTTGACTTCATATTTTATAACCAAATGGTAAAGGAGTCCTTGGCATTATTAAACTACCATCTAGGTGTCTATAGACCTAACAAATATACCTATAATTATAGTCAAAACCTTATTCTACTGCTAGCCATGAATCTATAGCTCTAGTAGAGATTACTTGAATCACCAATCTTATATCATTTTATATATATATATATATATATATATATATATATATATATT